>JAADVR010000209.1:0-46215 GCA_023335855.1 Pythium scleroteichum
ACCACATCCGAGTCGGATGTGGTTCGAGTTTCCAACTTTGTTCGTCAAGGCCGAGCCGTTCACACCAGACTTCGCCGACGGGTTCTCTCCTTTTGATCCGCCGGGTTCACCGGCACACTACACTGTCCCAGAGCCCGGTGGTATGGTGCTGGGGGCTTTCTATCCTGCTGCCGTGAATGGTGTTGTCGTTGGACGCTCGTACATTACTGCCAATGCTTTCGGGCCAGTAGTCAACGGCACTGACATTTTCCAGGAGGCAGTGGCGAAAGCCTACCGCCGTGCGGGGATGGATGCGCACTTCATTGATGACTTTTACTCGCACCACGTTGGAGCCGGAGACGTGCACTGCGGTTCGAACACGCTGCGCGAGACAGCAGTCAAGTGGTGGTGAATCTGGCGACTCAAACATGGGTTAGGACACTATCTTAGATAGTCAGCTTCCATTCGTTCGAACACGATGCGTTGGCCCTTAAAGCAATGTTAATTTGCAATTGTTGCGATGGGAATTGCTGTCGGAAGCCTGTTATCACACATTCATCATCGTTCTAATCCCCAAACTCGGCTACAACCCCACGATGGTCGGAAGCATACACGGGGCTTCGGGCGTTCAGCATGCCAACGTCTCGTGGGAAGAGCTTCGTATCTTCTGTCGGTGCTTGGCCAAGTGTCTCGCACTCGCGAACAGAACCTTTACCGCGAAAAAGCACGAAGTCGATCCGTTTGACAGGCTGGTCACTCGGGAAAGTAAACTTGTGCGCCTGGTCCAGTGGGTTACTAGAGCGTGGTTCAGCTTCCTTGTGCTTCTCGAGCCACGCGTCCTTGAGATCAGTGCGCCGGTCATCGATCGTAGCCTCTCCCCGCAAAAACTTGATCCCACGGGACTGCGGCTCGGCGTTAAGATCACCCAGTAGCACTTGCGTGACTCCCTTGCCTTGTTTCATGTACTCCCAGATCTCCACTATCGTTTTCTCTCTTGACCGCTCACTGAGGGACAAGTGGGTCACATACACGTCTATCCAGCCCCAGGACGGATGGTCAATCATAGCATGCAAGCACAGGCGTTGGTGCGAGTCATTCGGATCGTTCGGATCCCTGCTCAGCAGAAGGTAGTCTGTGTGGATGATGGGGAACTTGGACAGCACAGCGGGGCCTTCCTCGATGCGCTCGAACGGTGATCGGTCGTTGATGTAGCTCATAGCCGCTTGGTAGACGTACTGGTATCCAGGCAATCGATCCACGAGGTGCTGGATCTGTGCGTGCTCGCCTTTGTCTCCGAAGACCCCATCGTACCGCACTTCCTGGAATCCAATAATGTCCGCTCGCGCGTCGCGCACGAACCGCACGAGGTGGTCGATGCGCTTCGTGTATTGGTCCCAGCGCCGCGCCGAGCCGTAGACGTCTCGGGAAGGATTCGTGTTCCACACGTTGTAGGAGAGGATGCGAGGGCTTGGTGAGACGCCAGAGCATTCTCCCACGCCGGCCGTCGAGCATTCTCCGCCGGCGTTCGCGCCTTTGTCCAATGGAGCAAATGTGTGCTGGAAGAGGTTGTGCGCTCCCTCGCGGTCCAACGCCACGACGATGCGATGGCGCTGGTTGAAGTTGGCGTCATCGACGGTCAGGTAGAAGTTGATGCCGAGCGAGACGTGGCTCTTGAACTGCCTCGCCTCGCGCTTGAGCGTCGTGTACTGGTGCACGACCACCATTTCCGACTCGCCGTTGTCTCCAGTGGCAGTGAGTGGGAGCACGACCGCGCGAGTGAGCGTCGCGGCCGGCGAGATGGTGGTGAGCGAACTGGCTTTGATCCTCTCGACCGCGAGCTCCATTGCGCGACGAACCGCCACGTCCGCGTGCGCCGCCTCCGCCTCCAGCACCGTCGGCTTGAGCAGCACGCTGCCGTAGAGAAGCGCGTTCCTTTCACCCACGGCCGCGTCGAGGGCGAAAAGGTCGATGGGCGCGAAGCTCTGCGGCTTGAGGTGGATGCCGCCGGGCCGCGACGCGAGGTACTCGCCCGTGAAGTGCGCCCGCGAGGGCAGCGGCGGCCAGAAGTCCCAGCGCGGCAGCGTCTCGAGCCGGCGGTCACTCCAGGCGATGGCCTCTGGAGCGAGAGACGCCGCGATGAGCGCGAGCGCCACCACTGCGCGCCGCATCATTCTGCAAGATCCACCGATGTGCCCAAAATTGTCCTTGTTTGACAAACCCAAAATACGGGAACGAGTGGTGTGGTGCACACTGTTTCTGGATCGGTGCAAATGTTGAGCCAGGGGCTGTCTTTGGTGCGGAGGCAGCTGCGCGTAAGGTTTTATTTGTTTGGTTCTGACCAATTGGCCGACGTGTGTGGGCCGGAAAATTCCGCTCTTTGGGTTGGCGAGGCATTTTTTTTTCTGCACGTGTGTTGACGTGCCGTGGCCACTTCATAACGCCCTTGGAGTGGGTTGTCGACGCTTGGCCACAGAGGCAGCACTGGCTGCAGCAAAAAAAGCAATAAAAAAAATGGTGGCTGGGGGACGAAACATGCGTAACTTTGCCGACCAGAACGACCGTGTGACAAATCGCCATTGACTCAGTGGAGAGGGGTTGTTGGGGCAACATCCACTGATTTAGAGAGATTCGAGGCTGGTGGTTTCGACCAATCGCCAGTTCATCGGAATGGTCCAACCTATCTTCTGTTTGTTATGATTCCATCAGATGTAGATAAACATCAATTTCCAAAGGAAATTCAGCAAGAAATATATGATGAACTGACGAACTGAGTTGGATCCATTATGTTTCCAAGGTTTGCTGAGTCTCGATGAGGGCTAGGTCTACCCAGATAGACAGTCAACTTCCTCCTGGAAAATTGCCTCGCGTTCTTGGTGCGAGGGGACGACACGCGCTGACGCGGGCTGGCAGAAGCGCACAGACGGGCCACTGGGCCCGGAGCATTCGGTTCCCCTCGAGCGCCTCTGCTCGCGGTTATCCTCCATTCACCTTTTGGACCATCCTGAGTTCAGTCGAACGCCTCGGTCTCTCTCGCTCGGTAGAGTCGCGGCGTCCCGTCCTCTCCTCTCTCTCTCTCTCTCGCTCGCCTCCGCTCTCGCCGCAGATCGGTTCCAGAGCCCCCGCGACCATGTTCCTGCGGCTCGCGTTGCTGGCGGCCGTGGCCGACGCGCTGAGCTACAGCGCCACGGTGACGCAGTACTCGATCCAGACGCCCGACATCGGCGGCTGCCGGCTCAAGGGCATCTCGAGCGACAGCGACAACTTCAAGTTCTACGCCTCGCTCTCGGCCAAGGACGTGGGCGTGAACCAGGGCTGCGCGCGCTGCATCAAGGTCTCGCGCGACGGCGCGGCCACGAGCCTCACGGCCTACGTGCTCGACATCTGCACGGGCTGCAAGTCGGGCGAGATGAAGCTCTCGGCCGACGCGCTCCAGGCGCTCTCGATCGACGCCAACTCGAACAACGCCACGGCCACGTTCAAGTTCTCGAGCTGCCCGACGTCCTTCCAGTCGGGCTCCACCGTGCGCGCGTGCCTCATGGAGGGCGCGTCCAACTCGTACATCCCTCTCCAGTTCTACAACTCGCAAAAGGTGGTCGTCAGCGCCAACATCAGCGGCGTCGCGGCCACGCAGCAGAAGGACTCGTTCTTCTTCTCCGCCAACCCCAACACCGCCAACGCCGACGGCTCGCAATGGTTCAAGAACGTCCAGGTCACGCTCACGTCCGACGACGGCGAGACCAAGAGCGGGTCGTTCGAGTTCGGCGGCACCTCGGGCTGCGCCGCGTCCACCTTCCAGTTCAGCGCGGCCTCCACCGCCGATGGCGACGGCGGCAACAGCTCCGGCGGATCTTCCGGTGCCGGCAGCGACAGCAACACGGGTGTGATCGTCGGCGCTATCGCTGGAGGCATCGCGGCGCTCATCGTCATCGTCGGCTCGGTCTTCTTCGTGCGCCGCCGCCGTGCAGCCAAGGAGTTTGACCGCCCGGAGGAACAGGACAACCAGTACTTGTCGCCGACCACCAAGCCGCACTCGCGCAGCCCCGAGCGCCCGACGTACGCGGCCGATAACAGCTTGCATAACAGCACTGATGACCCATCGGACCACGAGCCCGAGTCGCCGACCCATGACTTCGACGATGCCTCGACGCCTGCTGCGAGCGCCGCGGGTCGCAACGTGTACGGTGCCGCCCATGTCGAGGAGTACCAGCCGCGGGCCGTGCCTGCTCAGTCGCAGCCACAGCCAGTGCCTCCGCCACAGCCAGTGCCTCCGCCGCAGCCCGTGCCTCCGCCGCAGCCAGTGGCTCCGCCCGCTCCGAAGGTCGCGCAGCAAACTTACGTGGCTCCGCAGACGTTCTCTTACAGCAAGCCTGTGACAAACGAACGCCTCCCGAGCAACAACAGCTTCCGCACCAACAGCTCGACTCGTTCTGTCCCGACGTTCCAGGCACCCGTGGTTCCCGCGCGCACCAACGACTCGGACGGAGAGGAAGGCCGTTCGAGCTTCGATATTGACGACCTGCGGGAGACCGAAGAGATCAAGGAGCGCGAGCGCTTCTCGTCGCTGAGCAACGAGCTCAAGTCTTCGGTCGCGCCCCACTCGTCCGAGTCGGCGTATGCGACCAGCCACGTGACCTCGCCGCAAAGCTACGTGCGAGCCACGTCGTTGCGAAGAAACAGCACGAAGGTCGCGGACCGCCCGACGTTCCGCTTCACGTCGACGGCTCCAGCTCCCCAGCAGCAAGACCGTTACAACTCGGACTCACTGGGCTCCAGCCAGTACTCAGATCGTGACAGCTACGCCTCTGACAACTTCCCGCGCGGTGACAGCACCGACGCCTCTTCTACTGTGAACCCCCACACCGGATCTTTCCGGGACAGCTCGTCGGGCTACAGCCGAGAGTCGTTGGGAATTCTCGGCTACCCGTACGCCAAGAAGCCGAGCTCGCGCAACAGCATCACTGGTACGAACCTAGTCTAATCCTTTCTGTATTCTGTTGCATTGCACACTTGAACTGTGCGTGTGGTACTCTTGGGACGGCGACGTCTCATCCTCACTCGAAATGACCGAAAAACTAATGCCTCGCTCCTGAATGTAGAGGCCCAGCTATAGAAGTCCTATCAAACGCTTCTCTTGTGGTGGAAGCGACGCGTCATGGTGAAGTCAGCCAATCGACACCTCGCTTCCGAATGCAAGATTCCACTGGCTGAGTCAGAAGCTCGGAAGTGGCCACGTGGAGAACTGGCGTCACTCAGCGAAAAGATCGCGAGGCCATGCCGTTCTTCCGCCGTCTAATTATATGCGAGAGTCGCCGTAGTAATCCATGTCACGTCTTGCGTTGCGCTCCCCAATTCCTTCCATCTGGACGGTTGAAGCCATGTTTCTCTCCTTTATACGACGACTTGCTCCGACTTTTGCCGTAGCTCGACGATCCTCGCGTGGAGCTTCTTGCGGCGGATCCACCCGATGAGACGACCGCGGCTCGAGACCCAAATGGCTGTCAGCTTCATCATCTCGAAGAGCAAGTGCGCGTTTTGCACTGGCGCATCGGCGTCCACCTGCAGCACAGACGAGTCGATCGTGACGGACTGGAAGTGCTTCAAGTTGACCTCTCGCCCCGGCGCCTTGGACCGCGGAGAGCCCAAAGGCGACGACGTGGTCGTTGTCGTCGCACGCGCCTCGCTCACCTTGGTCGTCGAGTCGGTCTCTTCACGGATCGACGGCAGCGTGTCCTCAACGGTGGATTCAACGAGGCGCTCCATTTCGGTGCGTGATACGCAGCCGCAGAAGACCATCGAGCTGGTCGCGTCCACGACAGGGAAGCTCAGGACGGTCTTGTTCCGTTCGAGCACTTGGCGAATATGACGCAGCGTGGTCTCCATGGGAATGAGAGGAAAGTCGACGGCCATGACGTCGCTCGCCTTGATCCCATCGAGCTGGTTGACGCGAAGGAGCGGGAGATACGTGAGTCCTTTGCTGATGATGACGCTCTCATACAGCGACACGGACAACGCGGAGCCGATGCCGGAGGCCAGAAGCACGGCGACGATTAGCGGCGTCATGTACACGAACTGGCCTGTGAACTCCACCGCTATCACCGCCACCGACACGGTGTGCGTGGCCGAGCCGACGAATGCTGCGCCGCCCACGAGGGCGTACCCGCCGGGCACAATGCCGCTGTCGGGAAAGCACATGAGAAGGACTTCTCCGTAGAACCTCCCGATTGCTGTTCCGGCGACAAACGTCGGGATGAAGTCGCCGGCCGGGAGGGGCAGCGTGGTCGAGAACATGGTCGCGACGAGGCGTGCGATTGCGGCGATCGGGAGAAGCGCGACGATTGGTAGCGACGTCGCGTCGCGTGACCAGGGCGCGGGCAGCTCGCTCGGAGAGCAGAGATCTGCGATCGTTGTCGAACAAGAGAGTCGACCGAAGGGGCCGGGCAGATAGAGCAGGCAGCTCGTGGCCAGCAGCAGCACACACGACCCAAGCCAGGAGAACTTGGCCGTCTGCTTCTTCCACCAGCGCTTGAATGCGCCAGACGCAGTGACGTAGGCTGCGCCAGCGAGTCCCATCAGCACGCCCAAGAGGCCAAACGCTGCGAACTCGGGGTAGGAGAACGATTTGATCGAGAACGAAGTCGGGAACAGAGGGTGGAACGCCGTGACTTCCGTCTCATGGATCATTCGCACGAACTGCCGAGCCAGCGAGGCACTGATCGCAGCAACAAACGCACGCCAGTAGTTCTGTACACGCAGCCACGCTGTCAGCCACGAGTAGATCGTTCCGCCGTGAGCAGTCCTACCGTGACCATGAAGACCGTGCTTGTGACTTCGATCGCGAACAGGACTCCTCCGACAGGCGCTCGGAACGTCGAAGCCACCCCGACCGCGCAGGCCGCATTGTACATGTGTCGTCTCAGCACGTCGTTCTTGAAGATGCTCTGGAACACGCCGACGTGCTTCATCAGACCGTGCGCGACGATCGACGCCGTGTGGACAAACGGGCCTTCCTTCCCGACCGAGATGCCGCTGCCCATGGCGAGAGCGAGTCCTGCGGCCTTGGAGACGAGTGTGCGGCGGCCCAAGAAGCTGTCGGCTTCTTTGCGCTGGTCGCACGAGATGATGGTCTTCATCTCCGGTAGGCCCGAGCCGGCAGCCACGGGATCCACCAGTCTCGTCCAGAGCATCGCGAGAAAGGCAACAGCGGCGGTGAACGCTGTCCAGGAGGCGAACTTGGCTAGAGCAGAGTGGCCGAGAAGGTCGAGTGCCAGCAGCTTGGTTCGAGCCTCGCCGATGCCGACGACCGCTTGTTCAACAGAGTAATCTAAGACAGAGGCTGGTGGGGAACCGGTGGGTCTGTGAGCCTCGCCGTGAGCATGCGGCAGAGCGCTCTCCACGCACCGCAAACGCCGATCGTCACCAGCAGCACCATCGCCCGGCCTTCCTTCCGCACCAGCTGCACGATGCTCAGCGGGTGCCATCGCGCGACGTGCTCCTTGCCGAACGTGTTCTCCCAGCGCTGCTGGTACGACTTTTTCTGCTTGCGCAGGTGCGGGGGCAGCGTCGGCAGCGGCGTCGCGTGGCGGCGGAGCTTGGGGCCGCTGTCGGTCGCCGCCGCCATGCTCTCGCCGCGACACGCTCAAAGTGAGCTCTCTGTGACAATCTGAGCGCGCGGTTTCGCCCGCGAACCGGCGCGGAGCTTCTCACATGGCTACAGCTGCGACAGTGGGGGCTTCAGAAGTGTCGGAAAGTGGATACCGGTCTGACGCACCTACTGAGCCAACAGTCCTTTGTTAACACCACGGAGCGACATCGGAGCTCCTCACCGAGACGGCCACCACGACGGCAAGTCTTCGCGCCGCCGCCGCCCTCCACGTCGCTCGTGCTCGCGGCGACGCGCGCTCTCCTCCGGTATCATCCACGCGCAGGGAGTGTGGAGCTGAGGGCGGCCGTGCGCTCGCGGTCGGATCTTCTGGGACATCTTAAAGCTGGTTTTTCTGATCCATGAGAGCGCCGATGCCGTCGCAGACGCAGTCAATGAGGCTTCCGGCCGCTGCCCTCAGTCCTGGATCGTCGGACTGACCGCCGGGCCAGCCAAGACGAGAGAGAGATAGACCGAAGATGATGGCGACCGAGAGAAAGATGGTTTCGGCCCTGGCGAAGGCGCCAGCGATGCCAGTGGCGGTGCGAGTGCCTCGCTCGGCGCCCGCGCCTTCGACTCGCTCGATCACGGCGAACGAGTTCGCGTCGACGTTGACGCGCATGGCGTTCTCGACTCACGCGGCTGTCCGCCAGCTCGGCCAGCAACAGCAGAGCGCGGAGACGGCGCAACTCCACAGCTGCGTCGAGTCGTGCGTGCGCGCGCTCTGCCAGCAGCTCCTGCACGCGTCCAAGTGGATCGTGGGCGCGGAGGCGCGCGCGACCGCCGCGGAGAAGCATGTGGCGGCGCGCGACGCGGAAGTGGTCGCACTGCGCAAGGCGCTGGACGCCAAGACAGAGAAGACGGAGACAACGAGCGAGGCGTCAGCGTGCACGCTGGCGTCGGACTCCGAGTCGGCGCACAGCACTAGCCCCAGCGAAAGCGCCACCGACAGCGACGATGAAGACGAAGGCGAAGACCCCGTGGCTTATGGATACCATGATTCCGACCGTGAGGCAGAAAAGGAGCCCCTTGACTTCATGAGAGCGTACGCGCGCGCCGCGGATATGCTGGAGAACGAGCAGCGGTCGCATGGCCTGACACTGCAGCGCGAGGCGGCGCTGGCGGCGCGCTTGGCGTACGCGAACGCGGAGACCGTGCTGGTGCTCGCCGAGTTGACCCGAGTGCGCGAGGAGCACGGCGCCGCTCTCCATCAGCTACAAGGTGCGCTGCACTCGTCGCAGCAGGAGCTTGCGGATGCGCAGATCTCGCTCCGCAAGTACGCGGCATCGAAACGGGAGCTCAAGCAAGACTTGGCGCAGAGCCAATACGACTCGGCGCAGCTATGCCAGAAAGTGCAGTCGCTGGAGCGACTCGTGGAGATCCAGGACAAAAGGCTCTGTCGCGGCGATGCACAGAGGCTGGCGCTTCGGTCGGACGTGGCACGCCTGACGACGATCAAAGACGAGCTGGAGAAAGAGCGGGACGAGCTCATGACGCGCGCGAACGCCCTGGAGGTGACCGAAGCAGATCTGCACCAGGAGTTGGAGACCGTGCTGGACGCCGCTGCGGAGTCGACGAGCCAACACGAGGAGCTCTTCGCGCGCATGCAGTCGGAGCTCGTGGATCTCCGATCGGAGGTGTTGTATTTCGCGCAGCAGGCGAACGCTGGCTCCGACGTAACTAGAGCGCGTTGTGGTCGAGCCGGCGGAGGAGACGACAAGCAAAGTGTCCACGTGAGCCGAGGAGGAAGTTTATTGAGTTGAAGTAGCGATTGATTAATGGTACCATTAGCAAAAGTCTTTGATCTTGTTGGCGTTTGGCGAATGGACACGGCTGACACACTCCTGCAAGTCGCAGCGGTGGATGAGAGACACGACAGGAACCAGAAGACAAATCAATTCGTTACTACCTGACTCTTGGTGGAACCCGAAATGAGACGTTGGATGCGAGCACCTTATTAGCCACCTATCAGTGCGAACTCTGGGGCAGGATTTACCGTAATCTATCGGTATGGACAGTCGGCCGATAAGTGCACTGTGGACGGCATGCCGCAATGCACACATTCGGACTCCTTTGGTGTGCCTGGAAAGCTTGCCCTGCCTGGCGATGCTGCGCCTGGAGTCGCTGGCTTGGCGCTGGTCTGGCTCGCGTTGCTGTTCTTCTTGTCAAGCATTGCTGAAGCAATCGAAGCGAACCGACTCCCGAAGATCGACGATGGCGTCGGCGGTGGCTTGGCGGCGGAAGGTGTCGTTGCAGGAGACGCAGACGGCTTCGGAGGAGTTGTCTGCGACTGGCCCACGTTACTCGAGCGGAAAGAGACCTCCGAGCTCGATCCGTCGGTGTCTTCGTCGTCTGGCCGTTTGTGGACCGAGTTGCGTCGGAACACGGCGAAGCGAATTACTTTCTCTTTGCGACTGAGCTTGCCCAGCAGCTGCGTGACCTGTGCGAGCGACATGACTGATGCGTTCGTGTCGTCGATGCCGATGATGTACATGCCCGGGATGACGCTTCCGGCCGTCTCGATAGGGCCTTTGCCGCCCGTGGGCAGATTTGTGAAGCCGTGGACGACCGCACACTCCTGGATACCGCTGTCCAGCAGCACGCCGAGCGGACCTGGCGGCACGCGCACCTCAACGACCTCGTCGATCTCGTTTTCGCTGTCGCTGTCGTCGACGTCTTCGTCCATCACAGCGCGGCCCTGGAGCAGCTCCTCAAAGTCGTTCACAGTCACGGGGATGTCAGCGTACTGGAAGTCGAGCTTTCGCAGGTCTTCGTAGTACGGGTTGTGGCCGATGATCTTGTAGTCGGTGCCGGCCCAGAGGTTTACGAGCTTCGCCTCGCCCGTGTCTTCGTAATAGAGTGCACGGAGGCTGCGCGTGCGGATGCTCGTGCTGGGCTCAAAGTCCACGACGGTAGCCTTGCGGTTGAGGTGCAGGATGACTCTCCCGTTGAGCGTCTCCGGTTCTGGTCAAGCAAACGATGTTGAGACACAAGGCTTCCCCCGAGAATCCAGCAGAGACTCGCCTTTCATGGGCGCGGTGCTTCCTTGCGACCGCAATAGCTCGATGATCTGCAGATGGCCGCGCCAGATCGCGAGGTCCAGCGCCGTGTACCCGTCCTGTTGTTCATCATCGTCGTCAGTCCTGGCCTCGCAGCCCCACACGCCAGCGCGCACGTACGTCCGTGAGCGCCATGACGTCGGCGCCGTACTGCAGCAGCATCATGACGATCTGCGTGTTGCCCGTGATGGAGGCGACGTGGAGCATCGTGAAGCCACCGCTCTGGCGTTGGATCCGTCAGCATGTCCCAGCGAGAGCCACCAGAGCCGAGAGGTGCGCACCTCCGTGAGCGCGCCGACGTCGGCCTTGCCGATCTTGAGCGTGAGGTAGCGCCGCGCCTTCTCGATCGAGCCCTCGAGAATCGCCTCGCGCAGGAACTGGTTGCTCTTGCCCTGGATGAGGTTCATGCTCGCCTTCTTCTCCTGTGCGTCTTGTGCGAAGGCAGCCTCATGTCCCTCTGCTATGCGATACCCTGATTTCTATCGCGCCTCGCAGGGCGTTGAAGTGGCTTGTAATTTACACAGTTCCCTCTAAAACCCGGTTTTTAAAATGGCCCGCGGTTCACAAAGTGCAACCTGAGTCTGATTCTTCCATCTGAGAACGCCGTGGGAAGTGTGATGCGTGAGGTCGGTCCATCACGTGGCCGCCCATTCCACCGACCTCCTGGAGACCATGGCGCGGGCCTCTGTCCTCGCGCGCCTGGCGCTCGCCCTGGCGCTCGCGTCGGCCGCCGCGCACGCTGGCACCCCCGCGCCCGGCGCCTGGGTGCCCTGGACCTCTGCGCCGTCGCCCACGCCGACCGTGACGCCCGCGACCGCACCGGCCACCGCCGCCACGACCGCTCCGCCCGCCACGGCTGGCGCCCGCGCCTCCAACGCCTCGTGCGACGCGCACTATGAGGTCTGGAACGCCACGACGCAGCAGTGTGACTGTCGCGCGGGATTCTCGGGACTCGGCTGTGAGATGTGCGCGCAGACGAGCGACTGCCAGCGCGCGTTCCCGAACGAGGCGGTCACGTGCGCCGCCGGCTTCGCCTACCGCAACGAGAGCGACCACAAGACGTACGACTGCAACTTGGACCCGGCGCTGCAGGCGCTCTTCGCGGACGGCGCGCTCGCCGTGCACTGCGACCGCGCGTCGCGCAACTGCTCGGCCGCCGTCTTCAAGCGCCACGACACGGTGCGCGGCAACCACGTGATCGACTGCATGCTCTCCAAGTGCGACTTCGCCACGGGCGGCAAGGGCGACGGCGACTGCGGGCTCATCGAGTGCAAGTGCGGCAAGGGCTGCTCGGCCTTCACCAAGGCCATCGTCGAGACCACGCTCAGCGGCAAGCCAGCCAAGATCCGCGTGGCCAACGCTTCGTCGCTGGCCATCGACATTGAAGGCTCGCCGCTGCCGCTCTCGGCCACGTGCAAGGCGTCCGCGTGCGAGCGCGACCCATCTGGAGGCTCGGGCTCGGGCTCCGGCTCCGGCTCGGGCGGCGGCGGCGGCGGCAGCGACTCGATCTGGGCCAACGGTGTCTTCGTCGCGCTCGTGCTCAGCGGCACGCTCGCGCTGCTCATCGTGCTCGGCGTTTGCTGCTGCTCGTGCTGCGTGACCAGCCGCCTTGGCAAGAAGCTCACGATCTCGCAGATCGACCGCGAGATCGCTGCGCTCACGTCCACGTCGGGCAAGATGCTCGAGTTTAAGCGTATCAACTGCCGCGTGATCGACCCCAAGACGCTCGAGACCAAGTTGATCCTCTCAGACCTCTCCGGCTACGCGCAGCGCGGCCAAGTGCTCGGTCTGCTTGGCCCCAGCGGCTCGGGCAAGACGAGTCTGCTCAACGCACTCGCGGCGGTGGAGAACGGCAAGTCCCAGCTCACAGGCGAGGTCCGCGTCGATGGCAAGAAGATCGGCCGCAATTACCGCCGTGTCGCTGCCTACGTGCAGCAAGACGACGCGCTCTTCGCGACGCTGACTGTGCGCGAGTGCCTCCAGTACTCCGCCGAGCTGCGGCTGCCGTCGAGCGTCCCGGAAATCGTCAAGCGAGAGATGGTTTCTCGGATTATCTTGGAGCTCAACCTGGGTCACGTCGAGCATGCGCGCATCGGTGGCAGCCTCGCCAGTAGCTCGCGTGGTATCTCGGGTGGCGAGCGGCGACGTGTCAGTATCGGCATGGAGCTGGTCACGTCGCCTCAGATCCTCTTCCTCGATGAGCCGACCTCTGGTCTTGACAGCTCATCGGCCAACTCCGTCGTTCAGCTCGTGAAAGAGCTTGCGAGCCACGGGCGCATCATCGTCATGAGCATCCACCAGCCCAGCGCCAAGGCGTTCATGCTGCTGGACCAGGTCGTCCTGCTAGCCAAGGGCAAAATGCTCTACCACGGCTCACCCCAGCGCGCCCAGCGCCACTTCGAGGCCATCGGCTTCAAGTGTCCTGAGAACGAGAACGTGGCGGACTTCATCCTCGACGTCGCGTCCGACACGGCCAACATCCCGATGGTGCGCGCAGCCTTCAAGGCCAAGCACGGCGACAAGACACCCGTCGCTAAGGTACCAGACACACCTGGTACTCCGGCCGACCCGCAGCCCGAGTTCACGGCACCGACATACTTCAAGCACCGTCACATCTCGAGCGAATCGTCACCGTTCATGAACGCGGAAGAGAATGACCTGGACACGCCGCGCATTCACGAGATGATGAGCATGCCTGGCACCCCCGGCACGCCCACCGCGCTGTCCTCGCCGTCGAGCCCACCGGGGCTGGGCAGTCCCGAGCGCATCCAGTTACCCAGCACGCTAAACATCGACTCGCCCCACAACTCTCCCCCGCCAAAGCGATCGTTCTGGATTGAGCTTCGCGTCCTGTTCCAGCGCACGGCGGTCAACATTTTCCGTCACCGGTCGCTACTCTTCATGCACCTCGCACTCAGTGTGTCGTTAGCACTGTTCGGCGGCCTCATCTTCAACCACGTGACCAACGACCTCGCTGGCTTCCAGAACCGCAGCGGCGCGTTTTACTTCATCCTCACGTTCTTCGGCTTCGCGAGCATGAGCTCCATGGATCTGTTCATCGCCGAGAGGGGGATCTTTCTGCGCGAGACTGGTACGTGGCCATGTCTAGCTGTTTCTCGTGTCAATGGCTTTCCTAACGATTGATGCAGGGGCCATGTACTACGGGGCCTTCAGTTACTTCATGGCCAAGGCCGTGCTCGACACGTTGCTTCTACGCGTGCTGCCCGCCGCCATCTTCGCATCGTAAGCACGCGCGTCTCATCCATGGAGAGGCATCTTGCTGATTGGTTTGTTGTCTCAGGATTTTCTACTGGATCATGGGGCTCCAGGCAACGTTTGTTCGCTTTGCGATGTTCCAGTTGACTCTGGTTCTCTTCAACGTTGCGGCTGGTTCCATCAGCATTCTTGTGGGCGTGCTCTCGCGGAATGTGGGCACGGCCAACCTCAGTGCGACTGTCGTGTTTCTGGTCATGCTTCTCTTCGGCGGCTTCCTGCTCAACTCGCAGTCCATGCCCAAGACCGTCGGCTGGATCAAGCACTTCTCCATCTTTAGCTACGCCTTTGAGATACTCATGACGAACGAACTCAAGGGTCTACTGCTCAAGTTCGACGCGCCAGGGTACCCGGCCGTGCCGGTCTACGGCGACGTCTTTCTCAAGACCCTCGGCATGGACTACGCCAACCGCTACTACGACCTGGTGGCGCTGGCCATGATCGCCGCCGCATTGCAGGTGCTCGCATTTCTTTTCCTCTCGCTTCAGGTCCCTGTGCGCCAGGAGCTCGTGGACGAAGGTGACGAAACGGACGCGAAATCCAAGCCACGGTCGGCGACCATGCAGATGGAGGTTGACGAGGTCAAGCTGCAGGACCTCAAGAAGCGATCCAAGCCCGAGGACGTGGCTGACGTCGAGGATGAACAGCGCGACGACTCGACCTCGAAGCAGGCTACGGATGCGGACTTCGTGTAAGCAGAGAACCATTATTTGGGAAGCGTAGAGGGTGCCACGAACTCATTCATATATTCAAATTTTGATCGATCACTCCACGACCGAGAACCGGAGATCCTGCGCGTTCTCCACGAGTTTGGCGTACAAGCCACCGGGCAACTGCACGAGCTCGCTGTGAGGTCCTTGCTCGATGATCTCGCCGTTGGCGAGCACGCAGATCTTGTCGGCGTTGCGGATCGTCCGCATGCGGTGCGCGATCACGAGCGTCGTGCGCTTCTTGAGCGAGATGACGCGCTCGAGCGCGTCCTGCACGAGCTGCTCGCTGTCGGCGTCCAGCGCGCTCGTCGCTTCGTCCAGCAGGAGGATCGCCGGGTCGCGGAGAACCGCGCGAGCGATGGCGATGCGTTGCTTCTGGCCACCCGAGAGCTGGGCGCCCTGGCCACCCACTTGTGTGTCGTAGCCGTCGGGGAATGCCGCCACGAACGCATGGGCGTTCGCAACGCGCGCAGCTTGCTCCACGAGATCTCGCGTCGAGTCACGAACGCCGTACGCGATGTTGTAGTGGATCGACCCGGCGAAGAGCACGGGCTCCTGCGCGATAAGCCCGATCTGGGAGCGCAGCCAGCTGAGGCGCAGCGTGCTCACGGGCACGCCATCGAGCCTCACGGCGCCCTGCTGCGGCTCGTAGAAGCGTTCGAGAAGAGCAAAGACGGTGCTCTTGCCGCCTCCGCTCGGCCCACACAGCGCCACGAGCTGTCCTGGCTCGACCCGCAAGCTGAGCCCTCGCAGCACCGCCACATTCGAGCGAGTCGGGTACGAGAACACCACATTCTGGAACTCGATCTCGCCGATGGCTTCGCCCGGCGGCTCGACGACCGCCTCGGGCTCTTTGGCGGCGCGATCCTCCATCTCCAAAATGCTCGCCGCCGCGACTCGGGCGTCGTCCAGCTCGGTGAGATGCGCCGTGGCCTGGCCGATGCCGCTGGCCGAGATCATGACGGCCATGAGCGTTCGAATCAGCTGCGCGAATGTGATCTCGGCGTCTCGCACGAGCCCCGCGCCGTACCAGAAGACGAGCGCGTACACGGCAAACGTGGTGAACGAGCTGAAGCCGAGGGAGGCGCCGCTCGAGTGGGCCACTCGAGCCGTGCGATGCATCGGCGCGAGCGAGAGCTGTCGGTACTCGTCGACGAGCCGCTTCTCCATGCCGAGCGCAGCCACAGTGCGAATGTGGGTGACGGCCTCGGCCGCCAAGACGTTTGCACGCGCCGCCGACTCGTCGCCTGTCTGTGCGGACGTGCCTTTGAGTGTGTTCGTGCGCACGAGATCCGCGAGGACCAAGAGCGGGAACACGACGCACATGATCAAGCTGAGCACCCAGCTGCCCATGAGGAAGGACACGAGGAGCGCGCCCACGAAGGACGACAGCGCCTGCGCGATTCGGCCCGGCGTGTCGCCCGCTAGGACGGCCGCCTGGGACGGTTTCGTGGCCAGATCGCTCGCGAGCGCGCCACTCCCGTGGCTCGGGTCGTCGAAAAACGCGATTTCCTGCGAACACAAAGCCCAAAAGTACACGTCTCGGAGGCGGGTGACGAGCTTCTCGCCCATGTACCGGAACGCGAACGACTGGGCGAACGTTACCAGGCCAAGCGCAACAGCTCCGCCGATGTAGGCGACGCACAGCTTCCAGACCTCGTCGTAGAGAGCGTGGAGATATGCCTGGTGGTGGGTTCGTTGGAAAGCTGCATACTTGTTCACCATGACCGAGACGATGTCGCTGAGCAGAATGGCTGACGCCGGGAACGACAAACCATTCAAGATGGCGGCCACTAACCCGATGCTGAACAAGCGGCGCTCTGGTTTGCTGTGCACCATCAGTCTTCGGATCAACGAGAGTGTGCTCTTGGGCCGCTCGTGCGGAGCAGATTCAGGCTCTTGTTGGGGCTCGTCGGTCGTCGCTGGAGGGTCGGTTGTGGGACCCACAGGCTCACCTCGCTTGCTTTCACACCCCGTGGAGGTGTCAGCGATGGAGCGAGCAGCTAGTATGGGCAGCGAGGACTCTCGGTCGTTCGACAGCACGTCGGTGAGGCTGTCGCACCACATCAGGCTGGCGTTGCGCTGGATCATCATCGTGCCTTCAACGCGAGACTTGACGACCAGCTCGACAAATTTGCCGTCGTCTTGCTGGAGCAGCTCTTCGTGTGTTCCGGACTCGACTATCGCACCGTCAACGACCACGCAGATTCGATCGGCATGCTTGATTGTACTCAGGCGGTGGGCGACGATCAGCGTGGTGCGAGTCGTCGTCGAGATAATGGACTCCAAGGCACTCTGGATCTGCGCCTCGCTCTCCGTGTCCAACGCGCTCGTCGCTTCGTCGAGGATCAGCAGGCGAGGATCGCGTATCAACGCCCGCGCGATCGCAATGCGCTGCTTCTGCCCGCCCGAGAGGGCCACGCCTTTCTCGCCCACAAACGTGTCGTACCCCTTGGGCAGCGTCATGATGAAATCGTGCGCGTTCGCTTGCCGAGCTGCGGCTTCCACGAGACGACTTCGGCTGTCGCTCTCGGTGGTTACGTCCGCGTCATCATCATCGTCGCGCAGAGCTGACGCAATATTCTCGAGGATTGTCGTGGCAAACAGGACTGGTTCCTGGGAGACGACTCCAATTTGGCGACGCAGCCATTTGAGCTGAAGGTCTTGCAGCCGATGTCCGTCAAGCGTGATTTGGCCAGCGTCTGGATCGTAATATCGCTGTAGTAATGCCATCAAAGTGCTCTTGCCACCGCCGCTCGGGCCGACAAACGCAACTGTCTCGCCTGCATGGATTGACAGACTGTAGTTACGGAGCACCGGCACCTCCGGGCGAGACGGATAGGCGAAATCGACATTCTGGATCGAGATTCTCCCTTCGCAAGACACAGGAACAATCCCAACCGCTTCGTTTTCGGCGTTTATCTTGGACGGCTGGTTGAGAATGCCAAACAGCGATGTGGCAACTGCTTTGGCCGCAACCACGGCGGCGACGTTCGGCGAGATCTGGGCCAGCGAGATCGTTCCGATGAGAATACCATAGAACGCACTGAAGATCGTCCTTGGGTCAGTCTCGCCGGCGGTGGTGACAAGACTTGCACCGAACCAGAGGCCGACAGCGTACATCACCCACACTGTACCGAAGAAGATCCCAAGGACAATGGAGAGCACACGCACCAGCTTAATGTTCTCAATCTCTGCGCTCTTGGCCATGGTGACGTACTTTTCCACGGCGTTGTCCACTCCGTTGAAAGCCTTGACCGTGCGTATGGACCTCAACGTCTCTTCTGCGATCACGCCTGCCTCGGCGTACTTCTGGTGCGAGTAAATAGCGCGTGCACGCAATGTCTTGATGATCCACGATAGACTGAGCACCATGAACGGAGTGACGGCTGCCATGACGATGCTCACTTGCCAGTGCTTGACGAAGCCGATGGTGTAGCCGACGACGAACTGCGTGAGGCAGCGAAACACTTCTCCTAATTTCACACCCATTCCGTCTTTTATCTTCATCGTCGTCGCGTTCAACTGCGAGATTGACAGCGTTGCTCCTCCTTCTTTGGCCTCAAACCAGGACACTTCCTTGTAGACAACGTGTCGAAAGACATGGATTCGCAACGCGTGCATTTGCTTCTGGGCTGTGGTCTCCAAGCAAACGTGGGCTACGTAGTCCGTCATGAACAGAGACACGGCCACAATGAGGAACCCACACGCAACTCGCTCAATTTTTGCCATGTTCACGGGCTCGTAGCTGCTGATAGCCTCCCCAAACAGGATAGCCATGGACGGATACAGTGCGCCGTTCAGCACGGTCATGACCAAGCCGACAACCAAAAGTATGCGATCGCAAGGAGATGCATATCGGTACAGTTGGCGCAGAGACACAGTCGGTGCTGGCTGTGGATCTTGTGCACCGGCTTCCTGAGAGGGGTTCACAGTCGTCGACGCGGTCGTCACAAGTGCCGTGGTGCTGATAGCGTGCTGGTCACGCAAATGGCCCGTGCGGCTCTCACTGTCGTCGTCCGCCTTGGCTTCTTTCGGCGTCACGACCTCCGTGTAAGTCATAGCTTTGGAGTGTGGCGGTCGTGAGCGAAATGGCAAAGAATCGCACAGAGGAAGAGAGAACAGTCGAGTCGAACGTGGCTCAAGTTCCACGAAGTTTCCACCGATTTCTTGAGTGCGCTGAACTGGAGGGAGTCAGGATGTTGACGAAAGGGCACGTTGGAAAATAACCACGAAAATGTTCCAACGGTGTTTCACGGGTCCTACAACTGACGAACAGGTTACTACTATTGCGGGATGGTACGGTGCATGTCGTCATTTACCTGATCTGAGATGGGGCAGGAGAGAGCGAGTCGTAGTCCTTCGGGCACGTGGGCAGTTTCGCCAATAGTCTGGATCCTACACAACACCACAGTACGTCGGAGGAAGGGGAGCTCGCTAGCAAAAATTGAGAGCGTGCGATTGTTGAGCTCGCCGTGGAGGGAGCCCGAATATAGTTTTCTGTCCGGGAGGTCTAAACGACTTTCTGCGAGATCGCGGCACCCTTAAGCCCCGCGGCCTCGATGGTCTGGTCCATTTGCGTCGAGATCGGGCGTGGCGGGAAGCCCGCGAGCAGCGTATATGGCTGCCCAGCGGCGTTGTTGCTGCGAGCACAAAGTGAGGCGACGAGATTTCCACCAGACGCGAGTACTAGGGGGTTACGCACATGTGGATGATCGCGTGGAGGTCGCGGACCGTGTGGTCCAGGTTAAGCGTCTCGCGGAGGCGCGTGCCGTTGTGGAGGCGGATCTGCAGCGTCGTCGTGGGCTTTTTGTCGTCCACCACGGGACGTTCCGAGGCGACGGCGCCAGCCACCACGGCGTCCGCCGAGTACGAGGCCGCTCTGGAGCAGTGGAGTTAGTTCCTCGATTACAATCGGACCTAGTCAAGAGCTGACCGATCGCACGCACCCCATGGTCTGTCCCTCACCCGAGAACGCCGTGTAGGCTGGCGCGGGCGGCGCCTTGTAGTCTTCCTGACGACGGTCCACAAGGCTGATCTCCACCTGCTCGTTGCGGCTGTCGCCTTCCAGTTCGCGCGGCACGAGTCTGCAAGGCAAGCGTCGTTTTTATTTCGTGTATTGTTTTCCTCCAAGCGGATGGGGTCGTACCCTTGCTCGATGGCCTCGAGGAACGGGCGGTTCTCCGGGTCGGTGCGCGCGCGGTAGGGCCCGTCGTTGACCGTGAAGCCGTCGCGGTAGAAAGTGATGACGTGGCGCGGCTGGCCGCCCGCCGAGGCCTGGTCCTCGCCGGCGCGCGCCTGCTGCCGCGCGCGCTCGATGATGTTGGCGACAAAGTCGGCGTTCTGGCCGCGCGCGTCGCCCGGGCCGAGCACCGAGAGCCCGCTGCCGCCGCCCTGCTGCGAGGCGCCGCCGGCGTAGTACTGCTGGTTCTCGCGGTCGGCGTCCTCGCCGCCGCTGTCGTTCGCGCCGTCGCGCAGGCTCGAGAAGCTCACGATGTTCGGCATCTTCCTTCGAGTCTCACTGTCGCCAAAGGCAGAGAGGGCATTCGACCGGGGGGTCAATTTGGACCTCCTTGTTGGATCCATCCAGAAAGAACTGTAGTAACTAGCCTAGGCTAATGCAGTGCGCTGGTGCTGGATGTGGGCCTTGAGCCCTTCCGGGTTGACGCTCGCGTCCGAGTCGGCCACGGAGAAATCCGTGTCCCGCGCCTTGGAGAAGCTTCGGTGCATGGCGTCGAACTCGCGGCGCGCCTTCTCGGAGGTCGAGGGCTTGGCGTTCTGGAAAGCGGTCTCCACGTGCCTCTTCAAGATCACACTGCCAGCAACCAGACAGTTAGCACATGTTTTGTTTCGCAGTGAGAACGGAACGTACTTTGAGCTGCTCGCATTGGCTCCGAGCTTCTCGTGGACGAGCTCCAGCTGCGCGGAGTACATGAGCTGGGCACACGGAACGATCGAACTGAGTTAGTTGGTACAAAACACTTGAAGAAAGGGACACGCACCGCCTGGAGATCGGCGCCTGAAAACAAACGGCTACGCGGAGCCGCAGCAATCGTGTGCAGAAACTCTTGGGCCTCATTGTCGAGCTCCATATTGCGGCTCACGGCGCGAAGAATATCGAGACGTTCAGCTTCCGTGGGGAAGCCGCAGTAAAGTGACTTGTCCAGTCGACCTGGACGTAGCAACGCCGGGTCGATCATGTCGGGACGGCTCGTGGCTGCCAACACGTACACCCCCTACCCAACAAAATGTCAGCATCAAAGTACTGCGCGAAGTATTCTCCACGCGTAATCGCTCACCTTTCGCGACTCAACACCGTCTAGGAACGTCAATAGTTGGTTCACGAGACGGTCCGTCACGCCCGTGTTGTCGGCTCCTCGGCGTGGGGCGATTGAGTCGAACTCGTCGAGGAATAACACCGACGGAGCAGCCGAAGCTGCTCGCGCGAACAAGTCTCGGATCGCCTGCTCACTGGCACCGATATACTTGTTGAGCACCTCTGGGCCTTTGACGCTGATGAAGTTGAGGCCGCATTCACTGGCCACTGCACTCGCCAGGAGGGTCTTTCCACATCCTGGTGGCCCGTATAGAAGCATGCCGGCAGGTAACTTGATCGGAGCTCGGTCGTACAGCTTGGCGTATCGAGTTGGAAGCTCGAGCGTGTCCTTAAGGATATTTCTCACCGAGCTGAGACCGCCGACATCGTTCCATTTCACACTGCTCTTGAACAAATTCACACCAACAAGGGCAGTAGGTTGGAAGCCTTCGAGTGCTTGCGAGAAATCCGCTTGGAGCAGGCGGTTCGAATCCGCGCTGACATCATCATCGTCTGCGCCGCGCACAGACCGTAGGAAGAACTGGTGAATCGTCCTGTCTGCAACATTCGAGAGGTCACGAAGGCTATAGCCTTCAGTCACAGAGGAAAGCAATCCAAAATCAATCGTTGGATCCAGTTCGAGCGCCGAGACTTCGGAACGACCTCTAGAGACCGTGGACAGTTTCAAGGTCAACAAATCACGAATAATCGACTCACGTTGCTCCGCATTTGGGGCCATCACCTGGACTGGACGATCAAAGAGCCCACACGAACGAAGTGCCTTGTGCAGCGTCGCATCAGAACGAGTTGCAGCGACGACCGCGACACTTTTGTGCAACATGGCAGTGCCAGCAACTTCAAAAAGCCCACGAGCGGCCGCTTGTGGGTCGATCAGACCGCTGATACCTGCCTCGCGGATTTTCTTCAATTGAGCCTTTGTCGATGCATTAAGCTCCAGTGTAGCTTTGTACATTTTGTCTTTTGCGTGCTGAAGTAATGCTATCACGTGTTCAGCGATGCGTCGGGACTGGTCATTCGCTGGTCCACCTTGCTCGTTCTCTTCTGGCACAAGAGCATCAAGATTGTCCAGTAACAAAACAGCAGGTGCGTTCGTGGCGGCTTCTTCAAATGCTTCGCTCAACTTGGACTTGACCGTCTCCATCTTCAATCCACGTAGGTTGCGGCATTCTACGAAAATTGGCGTAGCCAAACTCAGCGGGTCTCGCTCTACATATTCACCGAGCGACTTCAGCATCGTCGACTTGCCACTACCACGATCACCGTAGAGAATCACGGATCCCGGCGGTTTCACTCCGAGCATCACTCGTGCGATGCTCTCGTCCCTGTACAAGACTGTTCGAACAGCCTCCAACGTCTTCTTATACGCGGGAGCGTCACGTGCCAACGTCTCGAGCGAACGCTCGTAGGAGTCGTGAGTAGAATCAAACCGAGTCAACGACTCCAGCAATACAAGTTGCTGGCTCGAAGCCACATCGATTGTGATTCGGTCGAGCGTCAGGGTGCTCGGGCTCGAGTGACCAAGAATTGTATACTTCTGCAGCGCTCCGATCGGTACATCTAACATTAAGGAAAAGATTGTGAGCGCAAATAGCACCAACAAGAGTTGATATCCCGCCTCACCGGTGAGCTGCTGTTCAACCTCCTGGGTTTCCTTGGCGATGTCAAACTCGACGTCAACGAAGAAACAAAACGCCCGCCCTTCACCAAGTGAGAGCGTGATAAGGCTTCCATCTTGGACCACGATGCTAGACAAGGCATTAACGGCTGACAGAACATCAATCGCACAGACAGCCAAAGAATCGGATGGAGTTGCCTTGAACTGAACCAGTCTCGGCGCGACCTGAGGAAGTCGGAGAACACGGAGCTGGACACGATCCTGTCGCTGAATGGACAGCATTGTCTTCAGTGCATCGCTCGTGATGAATCGGCCGCGCCCGACAGTCGCAGAGCACTTCACGTGCCCAACGACGCATTCCATGGACGGCTTTGCCTCGTTGAATGGCGCCGACGGCTCGCTTGGTCTGTCTCGTTTCTCCTGAAGCTTCCACATCGCGACATAGACGCCGTCTTGAGTCGACTGCTTCGCGATCGCACCGTCCAAGGTGGCGAAGGTCTCTGGGTGGACCCAAACTTCGTCCTGCGGCACAACGACGCCACGCGTCGGCACTTGGAAACGAAGCGACGCAGAGGATTCGTAGTAGAACCCCGGGTCGAGCGTTGTGCTGGAGTTGATCGGCTTGCGCTCCTTGGGAGCTACAATTACCTCCGAGTTGGGTGTCACCCGAGCGAACTCGCTGCACAAACGTTGGTTTAGTTAAAGTACACGAGCTATCGCATCTCAAACGAGCTTGTACGCACATGCCCTGCGGAAGCGCCACGCGGATGCGGATGACGACGTTCTGGTGGATCCAGATAGGGTGGACTTGCCGGTCATTGACGACGCAGATCTGCAAGAGCACTCAGTTCCCCGCTGCCCATCAATGTCCGGCCATGACTCACCTGCCGCAAGAACTCGCCCTCCATGAGGCCTGCGTGGAGCTGGATGAGCTCCCAATCGTCTTCGGTGTAGGGTTCGACGTTCACTTGGCGCGCCATCGGCACGGCCTCGACGACGTGAACGCCAACGAACGACTGCGGCACGCGCAGCAGATGCTCTTGCTGTCAACACCAACTCCGCGCGTCAGCCACCGACGTGCTGCACCAGCGCGAGACCGTCCACTCACCAGTCCGACGCAGCGCGCGAACTCCGCCGAGACCTCGAAGGTGTCGCTGCGCACGAGAAACCGCAGTGGTCAGCCCCCCATCCACACCTCACGCGCGCGAAGCGCTCACCTGCGCAGCTCACTGGCGCGCGTGACGCCGCCGATCCATCCGACGCACACGCGCTGCACGTAGCCGTCCAGCGTCTCCCACGACAGCTCGACGACGACGGCGCCGGCGCTCGGGTCGCGAGGGCCGATGAACGACTCGATGAACGCGCGCGGGAGGTTCACGAAGCACGACGGCAGCGGCAGCAGCACAGGCGCGAGGAAGGCGCCGCGCGAGCCCATGGCGACCAGGCGAATGCTCGCAATCCGCACGTTGAACTTGTGTGAGAGGCTGCGCACGTCAACATCCATCGCCTACCGTCCGCCCTGTCATCGGAGATGGTCTCTCTCCCGCCTAAACGCATGAACAGGACCTACTGCATCAGGACATCTCGCCCCAAGGCATCTCGACCAAGCACTCGAACGGAACAGAACGGGTTCGAATCAAAAAAACTTCTTGCTCTTGCTGCGTTCGACTTGCTACGCTACGCTACCTACTTCTTGCTGACGTGGCTGATTTGATTTTTGATTCGACTTGCTTCACGTCGCGTTCGTCGGCTCGACCGCCACGCCCTCTGGCCTCGTCGGAGCTCGTCGCCGCCCAACAATACCCACTTCAACATCGATCCAAGCGCGCAGCGACACGGAGTGGAAAACTACACAGACAAACAAGAAAGACGACCACGAGAGCCACCCACCAGTCCGCGACGTCCCGCCCGGCGCACCAACGGCACCCACCAGCAACAAACCTCAAGCCCACGATCGCAGCGACACGGGACCAGCGACACGGCTTCCACAACATACGCGGACGTCTTCACGGCAAGGACACGCCTCCGGTCTTCTCACAAGGAGCAGGACTCTGAGCATCTCACCCGCCAACGCCACACGAATGCCACGTCCACCGCCCGCCTTTAGATAATCCCGCTCGAACGTCGCCGCTCTCATCGACTCGCGGCGCCACTCGTGTCCGCTCTGTCCCGCCTCGTTCCCGCCACAGACTCGATCGGGCCACGCTGTCGCTCGCTCGCTCGCTCGAGTCCCCACCCTCTTGCATTCGCTCCTCTCAACTGGTCTGCGGCAGGCACGCTCTTTCACATTTCGTATCTTCTTTCTTGCTGCCATTGCCTGCCGCTTTCGCTGCTGCTGGACCCACGGTCTTTGGGGGATCGGGGAGGCTGCGTGCCTCGTCTTGGCCTCCTGCGTCATGTCGGCCGACCAATAATTAGTGACACCGCCTAGCGCCAGCGACGCGGCGCTCGAGTCGGAGTCGGAATCGGAATCGGAGGCGGAGGCGAAGACTTCTCGGCAGACGGCTTTGGCTTTGGCTTTGTCTTCGCCGCCGCCGTCTTGGTCTTCGTCGAAGTCACTTCTACTGCTGTCGCGGCCACCGTCTTCTTGCTCATTGACGCGCGCGCCGCTCGTTCACGTGGTAGAGCACGCATCACCGACGCTGTTGGTGCCGCTGCCGCTGGTGCTGCCACGTGGACCAACGTGTCCACACGGCGACGCGTGCCACGAGGAATATCTGTCTTAAGCGAGGCAATTCGCGACCCGGTGGGCGACATCGCACGCCGGGCCGTATTCGTCATCTTCGTGGCCTCACCCTTCGCAGTCGACTTGATCTCGGGCGCAACCGCAGCGGCATCCACGTTGACCGCCGTAATCGAAGACACCAGAGCTTCTTGCTGTTGTTGGTCTTCTTCTTCTTCTGTTTCATCTTCTGCGTCGATTTCTTTGGCGCCGTCGCTTGGCAGCACAGCGGCAGCGGAGCCACTGGCGATCACCTGCTGCTGCACGAAGAACAACACCTCCGATCGGAGATCCACGAGCTCCGACCGCATACGCTCCACGAGCGCTTCATAGTCACACACGACGACTGCGTGCTCGCTCGTCGACACCGCTGCCGCTTCCACTACGGTCTTCAGTTCCTGGCGCAAACCAGCGTCGCTCGCCTCCAAGGCCTGCACGCGCGCCTTGAGCTCGTCTCGCTCTTCTTCCAGCTCACGCTGGATCGTCGTCAGGCGCGCCACGTCCGACTGAAGCGACAACCTCTGCGCGTCGCCGCGGCACAATCCCTCGTCTTGGGCCTCCACGAGTTGTTTCAGCGACTGCACTCTCTGGTATAGCTGCGTGGAGTCGTATTGGCTCTGCGCCAAGTCTTGCTTGAGCTCCCGTTTCAATGCCGCTTGCTTGCGGAGCGAGATCTGCGCATCCGCAAGCTCCTGCTGCGACGAGTGCAGCGCGCCTTGCAGCTGATGGAGAGCGGCGTCGTGCTCCTCGCGCACTCTGGTCAACTCGGCGAGCACCAGCACGGAATCCGCGTTCGCGTACGCCAAGCGCGTCTCCAGCACCGCCTCGCGATCCCGCGACAGCCTCATCGCCTCTTCATGCGATCGACGCTCAGCGTCCAGCATATCTGCTGTGCGCGCGTAGGCCATCATGAACCCGTACCTCGGGTTTTCCTTATGGGCGACCACCGTCTGTGTGTCGTCGCTGTCGTACTCATCACTCACGGGGTCTTCGTTCTGTTCCTCTTCGTCGCTCGAGCAGTACGCCGACTCGGAGTCCGACGCCAGCGTGCACGCTGACGCCTCGCTCGTTGTCTCCGTCTTCTCTGTCTTGGCGCCCAGCACCTTGCGCAGTGCGACCACTTCCGCGTCGCGCGCCGCCACATGCTTCTCCGCGGCGGTCGCGCGCGCCTCCGCGTCCACGATCCACTTGGACGCGTGCAGGAGCTGCTGGCAGAGCGCGCGCACGTGCGAGTCGACGCAGCTGAGAAGTTGCGCCGTCTCCGCGCGCGACGCGCTCGGCTGCTGCTGCTCCTGCTGCTGCTGCTGCTGCCATTGTTGCTGGCCGAGTTGGCGGACAGCCGCGTGGGTGGACAACACCATGCGTGTCATCGCCGCCGCGTACTCGTTCGCCGTGATCGGGCGAGTCGGTGGCGCGGGCGCCATCGCTGGCGCCGCTGGCATCGCTGGCGCCGTCGCCAGGGCCGAAGCCATCTCTCTCTCGGTGGCCATCATCGTCGACATCGACGCCATCTCGTTCGCTCTCGGTCGCTTCCTTACTCGTCGTGAGCCGCTGCTGCAAGCTGCCTTTCTGTCTGCCTGCCTGCCTTACGGTCAGTTAGACCAGAGTCGCCTTGCCTGAGGTTGATTTTTCGAGATCAAATCCAGGACTGAGCCTCTGACTGACTGAGGCGGAGTCACGTAGTCACCCCCCATCAATCAAAAATGCCGTGTCCCAGAAGACCCAGCCACGGACGCCGCGCCGCGCCGGACCTCCCACAGCGCACGCGCGCGATGCACGTGGACAACGCGTGTCGTCGTGACAGACGTCGAGAGAGACGGCGGCGCGGAGACGTGTCGACGCGGTGCGGTCGTCATCGAGGGCTGGGTCGTCATTTGGTCCGAGGAAATGCACTGAAAGAGGAGAGCTCAACAAAGGAGAAGGAGATCCCAGGCAGGGTAGGAAATGCACTGAAAGAGGAGAGTTTAGAGTACGTAGTAGGTTCGATGGTGAGATATGGTAGGTTTCGCACTATGCTTTTGCCCAGCATTTGCCTCAACCGGTGGGTGGGTAAAAACGCAAACCCGAGTCAAATCCCGGATTTGACCCGACCGGTGGAGATGCTCTAATACTAACAGATCAGTCACCTTGGAACTCGATGCTGCTCACGACTGGCCGCTCTATTGAACTGGAGATGGCTAACACTCACACGCTTCTGTCTGCTGCTACTCTCTGCGCTTCTTCCAGAGAGCGAGGTAGTAAATAATAACTAGGGGGTTTCTCGCTGCTTCTCGTCGCCGCCGCCTCTATAGCACCATGTACCCACCGCTTCGACGGTTCGTGTCCGGGGTCGGGACGGTCCAGGACGTCGTACCGATCGACTCGTTGTAGAAGTACAACTTATTCGTGGTCTTCGAATGCACAGCGACCCAACCTGGCACGGCAGTCGATCCTTCCGGCGACGCGCTGCAAATGTCCATAAAGTTCGAGTCAGCGAGGAAGTCCGAGAAGCTCCCGTCTTCACGCACTAGATGCATATCAGCACCCAGCGACAGATCCATCAGCTCGATCTCTTCGTCCTCTCCGTAGTCGTCATCGCTCAGCTCCATCTCTTCAGCCTGGTGCGACACCACCCGTTCGGATGCCGCGGTCGCATTGGCTTCGTCGAGAATAGCCTGGGCGAATCCGGCAGCGAGGGCTGCTTCCTCTTGCGCGCGCATTTCAATATTTGAGATCGTGGCGTACTGAGCTTTGATGTCTGCAGCAGTCGACATGCTCTGGCGCAGCTTTTTCGATGGCGATTCACTAGACTGGTTCAGACTTTTGAGACTCTCCGAGATCATGGTCATCCGATCGAGATGAACCTGGAGATCTGCCAACTGGATCGCCTCATCGGTTTCTGGCGCGCTGGTCTCGAACGTTGGCTCTTCCGTAATTGTGGCTCGTCGTGATTGCGTCACGATGGCTTCCACAAACGGGTTTACTCGAGGAGGCGGAAGCTCAGGAGCGCCGCTAGCTCGAGGTGCTGGCATCGCTGGGCTTTGTGACTGAGGACGGACTTCAGTGATCTCGATGTCATCGTGGCTTGCCTTCGTTGGGATGGCACCGGGAGCTGGGCGCTTTCGCACTTGTTTCACGACCACAGGTTTCACAATCGTCACTTCTTCATTCATCGACTTCACCGAGAGCATGCTATGACGAGGCGTTGGTCCTTTCGACGCTGTGGACATTCGGGAAGAATTCTGAGGCGACACCTCTTGGATGATCAGGTCGTGTTCATCGTCTTCTCCTTCTCCCATCAGGGTTCCTGTTGGCGGTGGTGAAAGAGCCGACGAGACATTGGAACCACTCGAGCCAGTCGATGGGGTCGTCAACGTATCGTCGTCGTCTGCGTCAGTCAGCTCGTCATCGGAGACCTCCGTGGACAAAGTGCCTGCATTCGTGTAAGACGCGCGGTACTTGCCAACGCCTAAATCCACTGCCACATTATTGCCACCTCCGTTTGACGACTCCAAAGCTGTGGCGTCCAACAGGTTGTCGAAATCCATTCCGTCGGCTGCACCACTATTGGCTTCGAGCTCAGCATCACCAGGAATCATATACTCTTGATCGTCGTCATCACTCAGCTCGTCTTCATCGTTCGCTACGTCGGCATGAAGCATCGTGTCATCATCGGGAGAGGAAGACGATCTGGACGTTGACATGCCGGACGACCGTATCGACGAGCGCCCGGCGGACAGCACGGTTGAGTTCTGCTTGGCGGGGCGGAACTGAAACATGTGCGGGATTGAACTGCGATTGGGGTCCTGCGGGTGCACGCGCCCACTTTCTTCGTGCATCGAGCTACCCGACTCTACCGAATACGAGTGCTCGACAGAACTGGCCGATCGCATCATGCGATTCAAATTGTGGGCGTACTGGGATTGCTGCTTCTGCAACTTCGAGCCGATCGTCGAGGCCGAGATCCTGCGGTGATCCATCTCGGTGAGATTGGCTCGGTTTGCCGCCTGGTGTTGGTCTTGAGACGTCGATGCCCGTGCTGATGACGCGCGACGAGGTATCTCCCGGCGCTTGGCGTTACTACTGCATTGGACGCATATTCTGGCTTTCTTCTTACCAACGAAGTCACTGATGGTCCCTGTCGGCGGCGCCACGAACTGGTGAACGCTGCACTGATTGCAGATCACGTCCCCACAGGCGACGCAATTGTACTTCTTGCGCACCAGTGAGAAGCTGCGCGTGCATACCACGCAGCACACTCGCTTGTGGAGAGGGACCATTTCCTTGGGCCTTGCGAGTACAAGCAGGTCCATCCGTTTCTGGTTGATGTAGTCCCGCAAGCACGCGGACCGCATCGCAGCAGTCTCGACAATCTTGTGGACGAGCCATGGCGGTAGCCTCTCACCGAGGTCATTGATCATCATCGTATAGAGCTCCACGTTGCCGGGCGAGACTTGAGAGAAGGTGTGTAGCGTTAGCGTCTTGCCGCGCACGAAAATGGCCGAGTTGTCGAACGCCTGGAGCTCCTCAAGGTCCACAGACTTGGAGAGCCGGAATCCAACTTTGCGGCCGTCGCGATCCGTGAAATGGTCGACGACCTCGACGTAGATGTAGTCTCGGTGCTTGGCGACGCTAGGCGCGAGCGACTTGATGCAGTGCCACTTGAGGCAGACGAAGCGGTCCGTGCGCGATCGCGGCACGAGCGTGGCGAGCACCTGTCCGTCGAGGAACTCGGCGGGGTTGATGGAGCTCTCGTGGGCCACGAAGTCGGACGTCGTCTCGGTGACCATGGTGTCCATCATCTCTTCGAACGAGGCCGAGACATTGCACTTGCCACGCACCGAGGCCTCGAGCCGCGGGTCGTCCGAGAGGTCGCCGCCCTTGGCGCGGTAGATGGAGACGCCCTCGCGCGTCTTGGACGGGTGCCAGCGCATGGTGCCGAAGCCGTGACAGAGGTTGTAGGCGTCGTCGACGGAGCGGTCGACGAAGTCCACGAGCATCTTGCGGCGCTCGGGTGAGAGCTCGACGCTCGAGACCACGAGCACGCTGTCGCCGCGCACCGAGAGCGGCGACTCGCTGGCGCTGTAGCTGTGGTCGCCGGGGCCGGCGATGGAGCGGCTCGCGTGCGGGCGCGTGGAGAGCCCGAGCGCCGAGTGCGAGCGCGCGCTGCCGCCGAGCTTGCTCATGGCGGGTCGCGTGGCCGGAAGGCTCTGCGTGAGGAGGTCGTCGTCGGGCGCCAGAGGAGACGCCGTCGGCAGCGAGCCGCCGAGCGCGCGGCGCATGGGGAGAGAGGCCGTGGACACTACGCGATGGAGAGCGCGGCCCCCAACTCACTTGTCTTATCACGCGCGCCGGAGGATGGCCAGTCCGCCTCGTTCCGCTATTTTCGTGGGGGAGGACCCCGAGCCCTCCGGCGGGAGCTGGATCCCCGGCTGATGCCAGTTGGCGGCTCTCTCTCTTCCGCTGTCCAGAGAGAGGACCCCCACACGCTGACTGGGAACCAGTTGGGGTGGCGATTAGGGCAACTGCCAGACGGGAAGGCGGCACGCCCGGCGTTGACACCTGGGAGCAACACCTAACCCTTTTGGCGCCAGACACCGACTCGAGCTGCCGTCAGAGGCTTGCTCCCGCCACCCGGTCGTCAGCCCCTCTACGCGGCCACTGCTGTCATGGCATATTCCTGCGTGCCGTCAGATCCGAGCCATCTCAGCAAACAGGGCGTTGCGTGCAACGCGGGCGATGGGGGGACCCGCTCTTCCCTTCCCGACGACCTCCTCGCGAGCACCGGTTGCTGCTCGCAACCTCGCGCGAGGCCATCCATCCACCCGCGAAAGAGTCAGAAAAGCCCCGAGAGAGTGACCTGCGGCTCGTCAATCGGGTGCCTTCCATCCACTCGGCGGCCTCCTCGGCGATCCACGACGCTTGCTCCGTCACCGCCAACGACCGCGACTCGCCGCGGGAGACACCGAGCGCTCGGTGGCGCATTGCAGCTTCCCGCGAGTCATGCTCGCCACTGTTTACGGCCCGACGTCCGGTTCCCGTCACGATGGCTGCTGTAACCGCCGGTAACCGCATGACTCACGGTCAAAAGATTCCCAACGTCGTGATGGGTTCACGATGACACTCTTTCGAGGTGTCACGAAAAGTCACTACGACGAGGGGTAACGTCTGTCAGCATTCTGGTCGTCGCACGATGGAGGTGACGATTGGCGGCCGCGTGTACGAGCTCTCGGAGACGCTACAGAGCGACGAGCTCGCGCCCATCTTCGCAGACGCGTGGACGGCGTCGCGCGTCTGGTTTGCCAGCCGCTTCCTCTCGGATCAGCTCGTCGCGTTCGCGCGGGAGCCGCGTCACGAGCACGCGTTCGACGTCGCCGGCGGGCGCTCGGTTGTTGAGCTCGGTAGCGGATGCGGGCTCGCGGGGCTCGTAGCGGCGGCCCTCGGCGGTGACGTACTGCTCACGGATCAGCGTGAGGCTGTAGAGCTTCTCCAGCGGAACGCACAGCACAACATGCGCACAGAGGACGAGAAGCGCCGCGTCCACATCGCCGAGTACCAGTGGGGCACGCCGCCCGACAAGGCGCAACTGCCACACACGACGTACGACTACATCCTCGTGTCGGACTGTACGTCACTGGAGCCAGACCTCTTGCTGGTTTAGTCGGCCTCACTCGTCACGTGCTCGTGTATTGTTAGGTATCAACCCGATCTACGGTGTCGAGTCGTGGCGAAACCTTGCGCGCAGCATCAACATGCTCAGCAGCGACTTGACGACCACATACTTGGCTCATGAAGCGCGCGGGGACGACGAAGCTATGACCGACTTCTTAGCCTTCAGTGCGGACTTTTTGGCTTGCGAGCGCATTGCCCACCAGCCAGACAAACGACTCAGTCTCTTTAAAATTAGACGACTGCCATGAGACACCCTCCCGACTTTGTCAGCTCGTTCTGTGCGAGTCAAGTTCGCAGATATGGAGTTGGGCGTAGCTGGCCTCGGCGTCTTCTGGGGAAATGATCAAAAGTGCGATGTAGACGGCCGACTCCCTGACATCAAGAATCCCCTCGACAGCAAACGGCGCGACGTGATTGGGGTGAATAGGATCAGTCGCTGGAGAAGCCCAACACTTCCTGACCTTCACGTGACCAAGACCAAGCAGATTGTAGTTGTACGAGGTAGCGATTCACTGCCTGTGCACGAGTCAAACAAAGTCGTTGCTCGAGGTGCTGCAGACGCTGTGGAGAAGTATTGCAAAAGACACAGACGACAGAATATATGTAACACAAGACGACAGGCGTACTACCTCTCCTTACAACACTCGGACCCTTTTCGAAGAGGACCGCAAGTACTTCCTTCGTGAGCGAAGAGCTGAGCTGTACCAAGCGACAGCACTTGAGCAGGTGTGTGGTGACGGCAAACGTGTGGGGCTCCTATCACTCAGATTGTCTCGTGGAACAGACCGTGGCCTTTCGGAAACTGCATTGCGCTGCGGTCGGCAATCAGCATTACCCGTTTGATCGTCGAGGCCCAACCTCGACATCTTCACGTCGGTTCTGGTCAACCACAGTCAGACACAATGATCGTGAGAATCGATTAATTGGTCGACCACAAAATTCGGCACCTGTTTCATGTGTTACAGGATGAGATTTCAGCCGAGACCAGGCGGGAAATTCGTACGTGGCACCGCTATGCGGTCGATATATGTATGTCTCACGTCGATGCTTGGAAAGGCGCACTAGACCACTGGAGTCCACAAGTACCTTTATCTCGACAGAGCAAACGGAGCCTTGCGCAAATAATAAAGGAAAGGTACGAAGCTGCTGATCGCATCATGCGAATCCTTGAGGTGAGAGCAACTGAGAATCGTGGTTACGACTGCAGTTGACACATCTTTCTGTGCCTGCCGGGCTCAGGAATATCACATCGTCATAGGTGTTGACGCAGCAAAGTATCTAGAGGAGACAATCGCCAAGGGCAAGGAGGTAGCGGATTGTTGTGTGAAATGACAAATGGTGTGATCAAGACTTCTTGTCAGCTCTCCTCCTGCTCTTGATCGATCCCTCCATCTCTACCAACTCGAGGCAAAGCTGCAACAACAATGAAGAAGAGGTAATTACGGCTTGCGCATCCAGCCAGAGCTGCCGACAATACCTCTTTTAGTCGGTCTGTCTTCCGATCGCCAGCCGAGTTGCGTGAGGATTTGACCAAGCCCCTCTTTGTCGGACCCTTGTTTGTTGAAGGCGTTTTAGCTTGGTGCATAACGCTAGAACAAGATGAAGAAGAATCCGCCCGATGAACGACAGACTCGCGTCTGGGTTTCCGTTTGGATATTGGTTGGCGGTCGGCCAATATGACCTTCTCCTCTTCACTTCGAAGCGCAACCTTCTCCCACCTGTCATTGAGGATGTCGAACTGGTTCTGCAAAGCCGCGTTGCGGTCATGAAGGCAAGAAGAGTCTTCTCGAAGAGTCTCCAGCAATCCTGAAAGTTGCTACACCGCACAACAACTATCCATCACGACGAATGGCCGAGTGTGTAGGAAAAAACAGCTCACATCTCCGACACGGCGTGCGACAGCTTCTGTAATCCGAGTGATATCCGTGTCAGTATCATTTGACTTCCGATCGTCGCTCTCGGTTGGGCTAACACGAGGAATATCGACGTGAAATCTTCTCCGCTAATCGTGATCGCAATACGTCAGTTTTCGTGGCCATGCTGATCAATTGTATCGCACGGACCACATTTTCGAGCTCTTCTATCCGCTGCTCAAGGCTCCAATCAACCCTAAATTCAGTTCCAGTGCGCATCTGTGGTTGCGATATGAAGTACCTCGTCACAACGTCGAGAACTTGAGTGAAGTAGAGTTCGGACTCAGCTCGGATAAGGTGAACCTGTACGACAACGAAATGACAATAGCAGTCGGGAACTTCACGATATCCCCACATACTGCATTGTCTGCTGCAGCCTCTGCGTCCTGACGAAGCTTTTGCTCAACGTCGCCTAGTGCGATGAGCACTTTTGTCTTCTGGAGTTCAAATTAACTGTGAAAGAAGAGCTCTTCAGTATTCCGCGACAATCCCTACCAGATCATCCGCTTTTTCAAGTGAGCCATTTGCAATTGTTGCAAAGTGCTGCTCGGCCGAGTCCAGGCGTTCCGTTAGACGATCACACTGGGCTTCAGTCGATTGCTGACACTCTCGAGAACAAGACTGGATGATGCAGAGAGCATCTTTCAACTTGAGTTGGTTCTTTCGAAGATCGGCCACTTCTTCGGCTAGCTGCTCGAGATCATCGGCCGCACATGGTGCTTGGCGAAAGCCGAGCTGTACGTTCTTCTTTCCGTCCAGTTCAGCTTGCAAGCCGACAATCGTCGTGCTTAGGAGATGTTGAGCATCCAGGCACTTGCGAAGGAAACCCTTTACGTCGTGGACCTCTGTGAGCATCTCTTGTTCCAAACGGTCCAGTTGATCCTGGAGGCGCTTGGACTTGTCGGCTTCGCTACGAGTCAGTCGAGCGAGGTCCGTCTTCCAACCGGTCTCGATCTCACTGGCAAACAGCTTGATGTTGTCGCGCTACAGCAGCAGACACTAGATCAGCACGGTGTCTCGACCACGTTAACGCACCGAGCGGGTTGCTACCGACCAGTTCCTCGTGCTTCTGCTCGATCGCGATGTGTTTTTCAGAGAGCGACTTCCGTATCCGCTCGAGGTCCTAAAGCCGCCGTGGGCCGTCAGCAAACAGGTCATTCCATCCCCGATCGACGACGAACCTCGTCGAGGCGATCGGTCACGAGGCGCTGCAGGATGTCCATGTGCTGCTCCGTGTCTCCTTGTGCGTTCTGCATGGCCTCGAGCCGCGCCTCGGCAGCGAACACGAGCGCCTTGAGGTCCTCCACGTCGCTCCCGACGTTCGCCTTCAGACTGTCCACGTCCTGGTCCAGCTGCGAGGTGGTCGTCTCCACGAACGAGTCGGTCCTTCGCACATGCTCCTCGCTCTCGTTGAGGCGGGCCTCGTGGGTCTGCAGCTCGGTCGAGTACTTCTCCATCCACGCATCCATCTTGCCCGCGAAGGCTGCGAGCTCGGACCGCGACTGCTCGGCGGTCTGCTCCACGTACTCTTGGTTCAGCCGGAAGACTTTGGACAGCGAGCTGATCTTCTGGTCGTTCGCGGCCTGCGCGGCCTCGACCTCGGCGAGCCGCTGCTCGAAGCTCTGCGCGCTGAGGCACGCGGCCGAGACGCGCTCGAGCTGCACCTCGAGGAACGAGATGTAGGCGTTGCGGTCGGTGAGCAGCTGCTTGGCGTTGCGGTCGCCGTGGTGCTTGAGCGCGGCCGTGCTGCGCATGTAGTCCTCGTAGTACGAGCCCTTGGCCGCCATCGGTGGATCTTGAGCGGATGCGAACCTGTCGCGAACTTAGCAGGTTGAAGCGAAACTGCTCGCGCGTCGTTTCGCGAGCGCGCCGCTCGTGCCCGCTGCCCAGTCGCGGCGTCGCCATGAGCAACTCGCACCGCGTCTCGCCCGAGGTCTCGATCAAGAATGAGAGCCAGCCCAAGCTGCCGGCGCTCACGCCCAAGGTGCCGCACCAGCTCAAGTCGGCGCGCAGCATCGCCAAGAACCTGGCCAACCACGGCCGCAAGTCGCCGCAGCAGCCCGAGCGGTCCGCCGACCCGATGGAGAGGTATAGCCCGTTCCGCAGGAAGTGCGCCTGGCTGCTCGACTCGCGGTGGTTCACCGTGCTCATGCTGCTCATCACGGTGTACGCGCTCTTCGGCGACGACATCCGCTTGAGCGCCGCCAAGAAGACGGCCGACAACGGCTTCTTCTCCATGGCCACGATCTGCCTCATGCTCTTCTCGTTCGAGTTCTTGCTCTCGTGCTACTGCAAGCCAGGTTACCTCTTCAGCTTCTATTTTGTCCTCGACTTCATTGCGGCCTTCTCCGTGCTGCCCGACATCGGCTGGGTCTGGGTGCAGATCACGGGCACGGGCGTGAACCAGAGCGGGTCCGCCGTCAAAGCTAGCCGCGCCACGAAGGCGGGCAGCAAGGCCGGTCGGATCGTGCGCGTCGTGCGTGCGGTGCGGCTCTTTCGGGTCGTCAAGATCCTCAAGTGGAAGCACAAGGACGAGGAGGGCGCCCAGGCCGTGGTGCAGGAGAGCAAGGTCGGCAGCAAGATGGGCGAGGTCACGGTCCAGCGCGTCGTCATCCTCGTGCTCTTCCTCATCATGCTGCTACCGGTATTCGACGGCGGGTACGTGCAGCAGGATTATCGCTACCAGGATGTCGGCCTGCGCGCGATCCACATGCTGCTCTCGTCGGGACTCACGACCACGTCCTCGATCGAGTTCAATCGGCTCTTCTACGGCTACGTGCGCGACGCCGGCAAGCTCGTCCACATGCAGCTGGTGACCATGAGCAGCCAGGAGGTGCTCGCGAGGCTGCAAGCGATCCGCTTCCAGCCGTCCGGCGCGCTCGGCTCGGCGTACAACCTCACGAAGAACCCTGCCAACGACTGGACGGTGGACGATTTCTTCCCCGACTTCGCGTCTGTGTCAAGCAAGTTCCGAGACTCGGAGGTCAGCATCGTCAAGACCTACGGCTGCTTCAACTCGTCGTTCATCGTCACCGATGCCGCGCAACCCACGAGCTCGTGCTTTTCGCTAGCGGTCTTCGACCTCTCGGATGTGTCCAAGTCCGGCGCGGCGTACAACATCCTCAAAACGTGCTTCATCATCGTCGTGCTCGTGAGCGCGTCGACGGCGTTCATCCGGACCAGCCGCAAGCTCGTGCTCGAGCCTATCGAGCGGATGATGTTCATCGTCCAGCGGCTCGCCGAGAATCCGCTGGCGAGTGTGCAGACGTCTGCGAACGATGCCGAGATCCGCAAGAGCGCCAAGGAACAAGGCTTCGAGACTGCACTGCTCGAGCTTACGCTCTCCAAAGTCGGTACACTCATGCAAGTGGGTTTTGGCGCGGCAGGCGCCGACGTCATTGGCAAGAACATGGGCTCCGGAGAACTCGACCCGATGCTGCCGGGCAAGAAGATCACGGCGATCTACGGGTTCTGTGACATCCGCCAGTTCACGGACACGACCGAGTGTCTTCAAGAGGAGGTCATGGTCTACGTCAACAAGCTCGGGAACATCATGCACACGGGCACCCACCACTACTACGGGATGGCAAACAAGAACGTCGGCGACGCCTTCCTGCTCTCTTGGAAAATCTGCGATGGGGAGCTGCCTTGCTTCGCCCGCTTCACCGACTGCCCGACCGAGGAAGACCGCTTGCAAGTCGAGCAAGCGGTGCGCTGTCCGCCAAACCAAGGCGCAGGTAAAAAAGCGCGCCGCATCACACCCACGGAGATGGCGGATAGCGCGCTCACGGCGTTCCTCAAGTGCATGATCGACCTCGACAACGCCAACGCAGACGGCCCACTCACCGAGTACATAACGCGAGAGAACGTGCTCCGGCGCTTCGGCCCCGGCTTCCGCATCAAGATGGGGTTCGGCATGCACGTCGGATGGGCCGTCGAAGGCGCCATAGGCTCTCGCTTCAAGATCGACGCGACCTACATCTCGCCCCACGTCGAGATGGCCGACCGCCTGGAAGCTGGCTCCAAGATGTTCGGCACGCCCGTGAACGTGTCGCACTGGTTTGCGTCGCTTCTATCGCCAGGGGCACGGAAGTTCCTGCGCAAGATGGACCGAATCAGCATTCGAGGCGTCGACACGCCCCTCACAGTGTACACGTTCGACGTGACGGTCTTCAAGAAGGGCTTTGGAACGCCCAAGATCGACCCGGTGACGGGCATGCAGCAGCCTGTGGACTTCGAGAATGACCCGGAGTACATGGAAATCCGCGAAGGACTCGAGCCGGCGTTCCTCGAATCGGCGGCGAGTGGGGTCGAGGCTTACATTGCTGGTGACTGGCCAAAAGCTCGCCACTATCTCACGCACGCGAAGCAGATCCGTCCGAACGATGGGCCATGCAAATACCTCATGGCTGTACTCAAGGAGCACAACTATGAGGCTCCGATGGACTGGAAGGGATACCGATACGTGGCAGGTTACTAGTGCTTTCCACATTGGCTTGCATTTTGTGTTTCTTCCTTATCTCCATGCAAATCTCGCTGCTTCTTTGCTCAACTTACTCCCCTTGATGCGATACTAGTAATACAAAACGATATTGTTCTCCTGGTGGGAGGACGCGACGCAGGTCAAGTAGCTTGCGACGGTGCATGCGCCACCCTTGCAGAGCGATTGACCATGAATCCGTGGTGCCACCCGAATCGACTCCCGCTCGTCGGATCACTGCACATTCTTTTGACATTCATCAGCGACTGGTGTATCGGATAGGGTCGGGTCTATGTATTCCCTCGAGCGAGATCCTGTTGTCTTCGATTTGAGGAAGCTCGGGCAGCCAAATCCTTGGCAGCGAAGTACTCGCCCGAGTCAAACATCTTCTTCCCTTCGGAGAGCTTTCGACTTAGAAGGACGCTTCTCGCCGCAAGCAGCACTCCATCGCTGACATCTCCTCGGGCCTGGGAGCTTGGGTGCTGGGCTTGAGTTTGCATCTCTCGAGCAGCAGCGACTCTGGGGTGCGACGCCCAGCCGCCTCGAGCGGGAGTTTGCTGCTGCAGATCCTTCTGGGACCCACCGTGAGAAGCCCACCCACCAAGACTTGTATCTTCAGAGAGCTTGATATGCTTCGCTTGGGGTTTCATCACTGGACTGCCCGGTTCTTCATCTTGGTTCGAGGGAATTAGAGTTGCGCCCCGCGATGTGGTATCTGAGACTCCAACCTCACTTGATCCGGTGCCGCGTGCCTGCTTTGACGCTGCTTCCATCTCGTAGTCGGCGGAATCGAATCGCTGACGATCCTTCAGATTCTTGCGAAATAGGATATTGGCTGCGACGAGTTTGCCATACTTCTGCGTGCTTGCTGTTGCGGGCGTAGCCGCCTGATTTGACACTGGGGAGGTAGACCCTGCTGGGCTCTGAGCTGCTTCCTTCGCCGCAATGAAGTTCTCTTGCTGGCGCAGCAGTGTGTTGCGTCGTAGGTCGTTAGCGGCCGTCTTGCTTGCCAAGGCTCCGTACTTGCTCGAGTCTGGGCGAGCGCTAAAAGCGCCTCCGCGGCCACCTCGAAGAGACGGGCTCATCTGGTTGCTTCGAATGGCAGCCGCCCGAGCAGCCGAAGGCGAGTTCACGGGGCTCGACGTTGTGGTTTCGACGTTAATGGTCATGGGCGACGGCGTTCGCGCGAACGGCAGCGCCCGGCGATCGAGCGCTGGCTCGCCCATCTCTTCCATGGGAGTGTCTGTAGACACCCCCTGCCGAGCGAGTTGGTAGTCGGCCGAGTCGAAGTGACGCTTCTCTTTGAGCTTCTTCTGGATCAGAATGTTGCGCGCAGACATCGCCGCACTAGCCGACTTGTTGCTGCTGTTGGTGAGCGCGCCGTACGTTCGCGTCGGTGCCGCTGGAGGGGAATCACTCGCCGGAGAAGCCTCCGCCTGGTTATCATCCTTAGCCTGCAAATCGTCAGTCTTCATCGCGGTCGCGAACACCAATCGCCCGTGGCTCGGCGAGGGTCGCGGCGACTCGAGAGCCGGCGCCGACGCGTCGGGCGCCTGCATCGCCTGGCGCACCATCTTCATGGCGTAGTCGGCCGAGTCGAAGCGCTTGCGCTCCGAGAGCCTGCGGTGCAGCACCTGGTTGCGCGCCGAGAGCGCCGCCGCCTCGGACCGCTGGCGCGCCGCCTCACTACCGCCCGTGGCGCTCGGCGTCGGCGCCGATTGCAGCTGCACGGGCGAGATGTACATGGCGCGGCGGTGCGACGAGGGCGTCGTCGTGTGCAGGTCCATGCCGTGCCACTGGGAGCGGCCGCCGCCGCCCGTCGCGGGGCCGCTAGCCGGCGAGCGCGACACGAAGCGCGCGCGCTGCTCCTCCATTCTGCTCTGGTCGGCGGTCAGTTGCTAGATGAGCCGCTGCGATGTACACCGTGATGTCGTCCGCCCCGCGCTCTTCTGAGTCTCCTGCCCAGTAGAGGACGCGACTCGATGCGATTCGGCAGCAAAGGATTTTTGTGACCTTGCAGGTCGGTTTTTTATCTCGAAAGATTCCCGGCAGCTCTGTTTGTTCTTTCTTTTCAACGGCAAAAGAAAAGAACCGTCAGGCCTTCTAAAAAACTGGTTCGGAAGTTACGAAAAACACAGATAACTTGCATCCTCTCAAATTTTATGGTAGCTGAGGAAAAATAGAAAAAACTCCCACGCACTGGGTGCATCTCTCTTGAACTGCTGATAGCCTGCACTGGTATCCGGACGTCCCGGATACCGCAATGCAACTCAGCTGGAAGTTGAAGCGCGAAACCGTCATCTAGTTCACAATATCACTTAACACGGGTGCTGGGTGAACAGGGCTCAGAGTACTAGCTCAACATGATTGGCCAAAAGGCGAGTTTGTCGTGCGCCAGCGATGGCCTTGGGCAACATTGGACACCAGCTCGAGGATGATCAGCAGCGAGTCGAGCGACGAGGAGTTCGAGAAGCTGCACAAGCAGCAGGTGGAGCCGCGCAAAAAGCGGCGCGTGGAAGCACCGAAGAAGACCGAGGAGAGAGCCGCCAGTGATGGCGAGAAGCCCGAGCCGGTTGGCGACGTCGTGCTGCCGGAGATGTCCCGGGAGGAGAAGAAGGCCATCCGCAAGAAAAGGCGCCTGGAGAAACGCGAGGAGCTGGCCAAGGAGCTCGATGAGAAGAACAAGCGAGAGATCGAGCAGGAGCGACAGCTCAAGGGCCGTGCTTACACGCTTAGCATCGCAGTCCCCGGCTCCATCGTCGAGAACGCCCAGACCAAAGAGCTCAAGTCGTACCTCGCCGGGCAGATCGCTCGTGCCGCAGCCATCTACCAAGTCGATGAGATCATCATTTTCGACGACCAGCTTGGATCCACCAAGGGCGACGGCCAAAAGAAGCGAGCGAACGACCCGCACGTGTTCATGATGCGCATTCTCCAGTATCTGGAGACTCCGCAGTACCTCCGTCGAGCACTGTTCCCGATGCATGCTGATCTGAGCTGTGCCGGTCTGCTCAACCCACTGGACTGCCCCCACCATCTGAGAAGCGACGAGTGGAGTGTGTATCGTGAAGGCATTATCGTTGATCGCCCTCTGAAAGAGAAAGAGGGCTCACATGTGAACGTCGGCCTGCAGAAGGAGGTCGTAGTTGACAAGCGCATACAACCAGGCATCCGTGTGACCGTCAAGATTGATGAAACGACCAAGGATTTCAAGAAAAAGAGTAAGTGCTGGTGCCCCTTCCGCTCCAGGAGATAGTTTGATTGACATTCGATGTGATCACTCCAGTGGTCGGCAAGCTTGTATCGTCAGCAGAACCTCGCGAACAAGTCGGAGTGTATTGGGGCTACACGGTTCGCTATGCCTCTAGCCTAAATAATGTCTTCGCCGAGTGTCCTTTCAAGGGCGGCTACGACCTCAAGATTGGAACGGCCAACAACGCCAGTGTCTCGGTCGATGACGACGGGTTTCAACTCCCTCGTCATAGCCACGCTTTGATCATGTTTGGTGGTCTAGCTGGAATCGAAGAGTGCGTGAATGCGGACGAGACAGTGCCAGTGACCGGCGAAGACGCATCGAAGTTGTTTGACGTGTGGGTACGGACGTGTCCCACGGACGGAAGCCGCTCGATCCGCTCTGAAGAAGCTGTCCTCATCTCGCTCGCGACCTTACGCAAGCCGCTCACGAATAGCAATAGAAAGTCCATGTAACGAGGTCCATACAGAGTCAAATATCCTTTCCTGAATTACTAGTATGGTGGACTACTTTGAAGTATTACTATCGTCAGTAAGTTGAAGTCGAAGCGGGCTTGCATTACTTGGTGTCGCCCGAACTAAGTTACGATTAAACGCTACGCAGACGCAACGGAGCTCTAGCTGGTCTGGCGCTTCGTCGATGGGCACTTCTTATAACAGTGGAACTAACACGCCAAGAAAAGTTAGATCCTCGCGGCATTGGAGACAAATGGATTCCTGCGCTTACTTTCCGCGTGCACATGAGGGTGCGGTTCTTGCCGCAGCAGCAGAGTTCTTTGCACACGGGGCAACCGTCTGCGAACACGCTGTCGCTGTGCTCCTCCACCATTTTCTCGGCGCATTTCTGGCAGAAAATGTGCGGGCACTTGTTGCAGCGAACGTTCTTCTTGCGCAGGTTGCCACAGCGGTGACAAGATGCGCGGTGGCGCATGTGAACGTCATGGAGGGCTCCACCAAGGCTTGCGCTCATGTCCATGAGAGCGTGGCCGCCGAGGCCGAGGTGAGAGGAGCCGTCTGGAGAGGCGTTGGGGTCCATGTATCCGCCATAGGCCTGGCCACCATACGCACTCGCGTGGAGCCCGCTTGAGTAGTGGTTGTCGCCGAGTTGTCCCTGATGGTAGTACGGAGACGTGTTGCCACCGTGAGCACCTGCCGGAATCGTGAGTGGGTCCAGACCGTGGCCACCGACTGAACTTTCGTGTTGGTTATGGTACTGCGGGTAATCCCAGAGGCCATTGTTCGTGGTAGTCGTCACCGATTCTTGGTGATACGCTGTAGAGACCCCGGAGGAGAAGGAACTCGAGACCGCGCTGGCGCCGCTCCAGATATCGTCGTCACCCGAGTACAAGTAGCTCGCCTCGTTTGGGCTGAGGGACGGCATGCCTCCGAGTTTGGACGACGCACCCTCGTTGGCGTGGGTGAGCAGCGCCTGCTCCAGCTGATCAACGAGGCTCGCGCCATCCTGCAGCGACGACGGCAGCCACGACACGTTGTCGACTCGTTCGATCGCACGGGCACTCGTGCTCCACTGTCGTAGCAGCGGCAGTGCGCGCCTCATCGATTCTCGCTCGAGACTGGAGACCCGCAACAGCACGTCAATGTGGGAGAACTCGTGGATGTAGTGGCACATGAGCGACCAGACTTGTGCATTGAATGGGGGCGGCGGCGCGACCGCAGGCGACGGATGCTGCAGCGCCCAGCCGTGGGTGAACGACGACTCTTGCCACTGACGCGCGAAGCGTGCGTCGCCTCCTTCAAGCCGTTGCCACACGTCGAGATGAGACGGCAGGTTGAGCGTGTGGGCGAAGAAGCCCGTGAAGAAGGAGCCACCTTGCTCCGAGTAGACCGCATAGATCCATCCACTCGGGACGATGAGCGTCGCACCGCTCTTGACGCTGCACTTGATGCAGCGGTCGACGCGGTCGGCGAGAAACACCGAGGAGAACGGGACCTTCGGGTCAATCTTCCATTCCCGGAACGTCTCGATGTGGGCGGCTGATGGCTCCACGAGGAAGACGTCGACGTCGCCATTGGAGACGGCAATCCATGCCGACTTGCAGTCCGGGGCGACCGAGAAGTCAAAGAACGCGCCTGGCCCGCAAAGCGTGCCGTAGCACTCTGGGTTGGGCTCGCGGTTGGTCGCGCCGCTTGCGTTGGGCAGCAGGAAGTTCCAGTCGATCTCGTTCACGGCCACAGGCGGCGTGACCTCGTGGCGGAACGCGGTTTCCAGCACGCGGAACTGGGCCGTGAGCGGCGCATCTGCCGCCGGGTGGTTCACGCGTGCCTGCCAGCCAGTGGCGGACAGCTTGAAGCTTTCCTGCGAGCTCACGTCCAACCCACGCACCGTGGACGCCGTGTTGGTGAGCAGCGCGCTGATGTCCTGGAGCCCGACCACGGGCAGTGGACGCACGAGCCCGGCGACGCTCCAGTTGCTGTCGAGCACGAGCAGCGGCTCGTCGAGCGGGTGGAACTTGAAGTACGTCGGGCCGAAGTCGTGCGGCGAGACAGCGCGCACGCCGGCGCGCGCGAAGACGGCAGCCCGCAGTGTGCGCCGGAAGAGCTCCGTGTTCTTCTTGTAGTGGGAGCCGAAGGCGTACTGCTGGTGGCCGTGGACGTGACTGTACGGGGAGGAAGACGAGTCGAAGCGATGGCGCTGCACGGGCAGCGGCGCGTAGGAGAGGTCGTCCATGTCGACCATGGGGGCTGCATCTGCGAGTGGGACTGGTGAGAGGACCGTGGATCCGCGACGAGGTCAGGGATACCTACCTTGGTACTTGAGCGTGGCGTGGCCCTGCTTCGTGCACGGCGGGCAGGCGAACTTGACGATCTCCATGGCGTCAACCTCGTTGACGTGGATGCAGCGGCCGTGGTACCACGTGGCGCAGTAATGACACTCGAGGAGGAACTCGTTGACGCGCGGGTCGTGGGTCGCCGGGTGGCCACAGACGCACATGGTGGGCTGTGCGAGTTTGCGGTGGAGCGGAAACGCGATTGCCCAAGTGACAGTGCGAAGAGCTCCGACCCAGGCGAAGAGGAGGAGGAGGAGCGGCGGAGGAGGGGAGCGGAGGGCAGCAAATCGTGCCGCGCAGGACGACAGTTACGGTTTCGAATTCAGCGTGCCGCTGTAATCGCCGCCGAGGTCTCGCTGGACGGCGCCTCTTCTTCAAGTGAGTGGACCCACCCACTCACTCATCCACTAGCCTTTGGCAAGCGGCCGCCGGCCGCACACGAACAAACTGACTGCAAGCTCAAGGAGTGTTGGTCATTATGGCTGGCGGCACAGAGCCAGGGCGGCGTCAAGAGCAGCGGAGCACCCCATGCAGCAGGTGGCGGTGCCGCCATGCCTTAGGGAAGCAGAGCCATTCGGAGGGAGTGGAAGAAGAACGTCCCCGTGCACCCCGCCACGTCACAGAGGCTGGTGACACCCCACTTCTTTCTGGGGACTCGCCACCAGCACAACTGTGGACAGAGCAAAAGGGGATGCGAACGACCACGCTGTGCCGCACTGAACCCAACGCCCCAAGGCGAATAAAGTTCGTCCCGAGAACAAAGTCAACGACACTTCCGGAACATCCTGCCGCGAGCAGAGCCAGGCAGTCGCGATGGCGCCGTCTGTGAAATAAGACCTGAGATTGAGCTGTGTGGATGAGGTTCGCCATAGAGAACACCGAGCAGCCAGCGTGGACCGGGGCCGTTCATGTCTCGGATTGCCGCCAATTTGGATGACTGGCAGGTGCACCGTGAACGAAGTGCGGTTAGGGTATCAGGTTACGCTGCACGTGGCTCTGCAAAACGTCGGGTGATCCTGTGGACTTGCGGCGCGGGATCAACTGAAAAATCTCAGGACGAATGGCTGCGTTCGCTGCCCGACCGACCAGCCGACCGCACAAAAACCGCGTTGCGATCGCGTCGCCCATAAGCGAAGTGTTCGTACAGTACAGTACGTCGTCGCAAGTGTCGCGATCTTCTTCTCTCCCCGAGTCTCTACCGGTGCACCTGCTCTCGAAGCTCTCTGCACCTGCGAAGAATATCCCCTCGCGCCGTCCACCTCTGGTGGAGGAGCAGGGTGTTGTACGCTTGTGCTGGCGTGACAGGCCGCGAATTTGTCGCTCGTGGATCGGCAGACCCATCAGCGCGGGCCTTGGTCACGCATCAACGATTACGCTGGCCTCGGGGCCACCCAGCCTGGGTGGTGGCCCTGGGTCCCAAGGCGTACAGCCGGAGTCGCCCTGTTTGTTCTTCTCAGACGCAACTCTCATCATCAGCGCGGGCAACCACTCGAACGGGTGGAGATTCGCGCTCTCGCGGCCACAGCCGCTGGACCGACTCGACGCACACCGGTTATTAGTCCACGCGCAGAGCTCTTCGTTTCTCACAGAGAGACATCTTCATTCTGTCGGGCGGGGAGCTCACTTCCGCCCACGACGAAGACGGACACTGCAAGATTGGTTCTTGACGCATTACCAACGCGCTGTCCCGCAAGAGCCCGCTGATACAAGTGACAAGCGTCCCGAAACTAAATGGAGGAGGGACTGCTCGGGCAAGTCTCGCTCCATCATTCCTCACGAACCCCACAACAGTGACC
>JAADVR010000210.1:0-46089 GCA_023335855.1 Pythium scleroteichum
GCGTGACCTCGACGCTGTTGCCTTGGTGGTCGGCGTTGATCCGCGCGAGCAGCTCCTCGTTGTTGGTGATGACCGAGGCGTGGCGGAGCGTGTCTTCGTTGCCGTCCACAGGCAGCTCGCGCACGAGGAAGCGCTGGTAGATGAACTCGTCGTCCTCTCGCTTGAGCTCATACTCGACTTTCTTGGCCGTCTCGGCAAAGACCTTTGGCATCTCGGCCTGGTCGCGCGGCAGCACGAGGTACTGCGGCACAAAGTTGAAGAAGAACTTTTCCTTCTTGTGCTGGTTCTCGCGGATGTGCTTGTAGAACGCATCGGCGTTCGTGAGCCGAAGATTCGCTCCCGGGACGTGGTTGAGCTTGCCGCTGAACGCGGTCGAGAAGCTGAGCTTGTTGTACGGCGGCGGCGCGGTGTCGGCGCTCCAGACGAGGTCGATCTCGTTCTGGTGCGCCGAGACGAGCGACCAGAGGTGGTTCGAGTCGCTCTCCTGGCCCGGCGGCAGTGGCGGCGTGAAGCGGTCGACGCCGAGCGCCGCGAGCGCCGCCTCCACGGGCTTGTGCTCGCTGCGGTCTTTCTCGGGCGTGTAGAACGTCGCGGCGTCGGCGGCCGCGAGCAGCGCCAGCAGCGACAGCGCTCGAGCGGGAGATGCGAGAGACAGCATCTCAGACGTGGACTAATGAGGAGCGGGGGAGATCGAACGCACGTGGATTGGACTGAACCGACGGGTTAGGAACCGACACCTCGATAATCAGAAACGGATACAAGGTTCGTAACGAGCCGACGCCAAAGATGGCGATGGATGCAGCACTGCTATTAGGGTGGTGGCGGCGCTGGGCTGTGGGAGGGGAGGGGAGGAGAGAGAGACGGCGGCGCCATCTGATGGCGCTTGAGCCGCCTATTGACGCAGGCGGTTTGCAGAACGCGGAAGAACGAACGCGCGCGTGTGTGCAAAGAACTGCATTTTTGTGGCTCTATTCGCTAGTGCGTTCTACGTCCTGCGGCCACGCTTAGACCTTGGGGATCTCGATCGCGGCGTCGCGGAAGGCCTTGAAGGGCGCGAGTCCCGGGAACTGAAGCTCCTTGAGCATGCGCGTGAAGGCGGCGTTGGGCGAGACGCCGGCAGCGGCGTCCGCGACGGCCACGGGCGCCGAGGTCGCGGTGCAGCAGGCGCAGTGCGTGTGGAAGCCCTGGCGCTGCTTGTGCTTGGGCGAGCGATCGCAGATGACGTAGACCTTTCGCCGGCGGCGCACGATCTTGCAGCCGTCGCAGATGCGCTTGACCGACGAGCGGACCTTCATGGTGGGCGAGCGACGTTCGGGTCTGTGGTGGTGGTAAGCAGCTCCATCCACACGAGCAGCTCCGCGCGGAATAAAACCTCGCGGGGTTACGCGAGGTTATGGTCTATCAATCAAACCAACGTTCGATTGAGGAAATAATCTGCGACGTGTGAACATGGCTCAAGTGGCGCATTGCGCCAATACCTGCCTCTATGCGCGGGGCCGATCGCGCGGCGTAGATGAGTAGCTCTCTCTCTCTCTCTCTCTCTCTCTCTCTCTCTCTCTCTCTGGGCTCATAAGTAGGTGGTATATTACGGATGCGGATGGCGCGTTCCTAGACGCCGAAGACGCGCTTCTGGACGGTGATGGTGGCGACGCTGACGAAGATGCCGAGGAAGAAGAGCGCGCCCATAGCGAGCGTGTACTCGAAGCCCGTGACCATGGCCTGCTCCCATGGGCTCTGCCTCTCCGAGTACCAGCCGGCGCTGACCACGGAGCGATACCGCCAGATCTTCTCAGCCAGGTACGACGTCGCGACGATAATCACCACGCGCGACGCCAGCGGCAGCGGCGCGTCGTCTTCCTCGTCGCCAGTCGCGCTGCCAGTCGCCGCAGCGTCGTCGTGCGCGGCCTTGGGCTCCTTCTTGTGGCTGTGGGCGGCCTTCTTCGCGCTCTTCGCCATGGTCACTCGGCTAATGATTCCTTCGCGCCAGACACAGGTTCAGATCATTAAAGTTTTGTACTATTTCTATATCTAAATTACATAAATAATATATAATCAACGATTTTATTACCACCATATACTGTACTTTTATTTTAAATTACCCATTTTGCCCGCGCATATTCAAACGTCCGAACGTCCCCACACGGAAACACGCGCGAAGGCCATGGCGACGACGGGGCAAGCGCGCAAGCGCGTCGGGCGCACGCTGCGGCGCACGCGCAGAGACGTGACAGCGTCCCACGCGCTGCAGACGCTCGCGGAGAACGCCGAGCTGCCGCCGAGCGCGCGCAGCCACTTCGCGGCGCCGCTCAAGCGCCGTGGCGACGAGCCTGTGGCGAGCGAGCCGCCGCCCAAGAAGCCCAAGCACGCGCGCAAGGGAAAGGACGCGCCGGACTTTGACCGCAAGACCCAGAAGGCCGAGCTGCTGCTGCAGGCGCTCGAGGCGCAGCGTACGTGGCGGCCTTGGCGGAGGACGAGGCGGCGTGGGTTGGAGTAGTAATATTTTTTTGATGGTATGTAGTGGACAAGCGGTGCGCCGAGCTGCTGGCCGAGGCCGAGCGCAAGTCGGAGGAGCTGCGCATGGAGCTCAAGGTGCAGCTCATGTTCCTGCCCGAGGCCGTGCGCGCCATGCCGTGGAAGACGTTCATCGAGGACTTTGGCGGCAGCCTCGAGAACGTGATCCAGAACGTCAAGCAGCAGGACTATCTCCACTTCGTCGCGAGCCAGCACGGGCCCGCGGCGCTCTCGTCGCCGCAGTCGGCGCTCAAGATCCGGCCCGTGCCGTCCACCGTGCGCTCGAAAGACCGCCGCAGCCACGGCAACACGCCTGGGCTGCCCACGTCGCTCGCGACGCCCAGCCACTCGGTGCGCGGCAGCATCGCCAACTACCAGACGCCGCTCTGCACGCCGTCGTCCAATATCCCTTCGGTGCGTGGAAAACGCCCCCCCTGCTTTGTGGTCGTTCTAACGGTGTCGGCTGGTATTAATATTTTCCGCTAGACCGTGATCCGGACAGCACGCAAGGGAGAGATGACCTACTCGATCCGCGGCTCGCCCATCGCGCCCGGCAGCATGACCAAGGCGCCCGCCGGCTCGCTCGTCGCGACGTTCCAGGACGACGCCGAGCCGCTCACGAGCATCACGCTGGACAACGAGACGGCCGTGGACCTCACCAACCCGGAGCTGCTCAACGACGAGACCAAGGCCCAGGCGCGCGCCAAGCTCATGGCGCTGCAGGCCAAGGTCAACGCGCTGCTGCGGCAGTTCAAGTGACCGCACCGCTCTCTCTCTCTCTCTCTCTCCCTCTCTCTCTTCACTCCGATGTACAGTACGCAGCCAGCACACGACCGCTCACTCGAGTGGCTCAAGCGCCACGAGATAGACCCAGACCGAGAGCACGCAGTTGGGGTACCCGTGGACGTACACAGCGAGTCCGAACTCGACCTGCGCGTGGTCGTTCCAGTAAATGTTCTATCCTCACGCAGACACATCCGTAAGTGGTAACTCGTTGATAATGGATCTTGCCACGCACCGTGTTTTGCACCATAGCCACGATCTTGGTCAGGTCCGTGAAGGTCGCGTTGAGCGGCAGGCCACTCACGCGGCGCGTCCGCTGCAGCTCCTGGATCAGGTCTCTCTCGTCCGCGCGGGCTTTCTTCTTGGTGAGTCCGGTGCCTCGCATCGTTCCGTGCAGCATCGCGAGCTCGAGTCGCTCCAGCTCGCTGCGTAGCTTGAGACTCACGTCCATGTTGAAGGTCGTCGTGTACTTGACGCTGCGCCATCGACGGATCTCCAGCTTCAGTGCATCGCGCAGCTCCACTTCGACTTGCTTGACGAGCTCGGGCGGCGTCTCGGCGTACGTGAGCACCGGCGTCTGCAAGGACGGCAGCGCGAACTGCTCTTTCTTGTGCGGCCCGTGGAAGAACGGCCTCCAGGCCTTGGCGTTGAACTCGACGTCCCAGCTCATCTCGCTGAGCCGCTTGCGAGGCTGGATGTTGGCGTAGATGTTGTCGCTCGAGACGACCAGCGAGACGTCCAGCACGGGGCACCGGTCGTCCGTCGCGCTGTAGCCGACGCCCGTGCTCGCATTCCACAGCACGCTGCGCTGCGGGATCTTGTACGAGTCTTGCCGCAGCACGTACACGGTTTTGCCCTCCGGCACGGCCGTCGCGAGCACGAGGAAGCTGCGCAGATTCACGTCGTCGCAGTCGAGCCAGTTGAGCAAGTTGCAGAGCAGCACGGCGTGCTCCTCAAAGTCCCCGGCATTGAGCTCCAGCAGCTCCTGCGACGTCGTCCACACATCCAGCTCGCCGCCGCCGTCGAAGAGTTGCCAGTCGTCGAGAAACGGCATCAGCTGCACGAAGCGAACGAGCTGTGAGACCGAGAGCCGCTTGGCGTTGTCGTTCGTGAGCGGCGGCGGCGTCTGCGGCGACACGTACCGCGTGAGGAAGGTCTGTCCGTGCGCGAGACTGCGAGCGAAGACGTGGAAGTCGCGCTGTCGCGTCGCAGCGTGGAGAGTCTGCGTGGCGTTGGTCCACTGCGACGCGTAGGCCGCGAGCATGGCGTAGTCGTCGCCGGCGCTGAGCGCGTTCTCTTCGAAGGCCCTCACAGGCATGGGCAGCAGCGGGTCGAGCGTCATCATGACGCTGAGGAAGGTCGCCTCGCGACTGCTCTGCAGCACGCCGTCGTCGTCGCGCTCGACACCCGCCGCGGTAGATGTGCCGTCGACAAAGTCGGCGCTGGTCGCGTGCTTGGCGTTGACGTAGCCCACGTTCACGACGGGCATCTCGCAGCGGAGCGTGGCGTCGAGCGTGCCGTGGTTGTGGTAGAGCGTCGTGAACGGGATCTCGAGGCCGCCCAAGTACCGGTTCTCTTGGTGGAACGACTGCACGCGCCGCTGCTGCTGCTGGGCCGCCGCGTCGGCGCCGTGCGCGTCGCTCGCCGTGCGGGTCGCCGTCAAGAACGCGTCGTCGCTCGCGTCCGAAGACGGCGACGCGCGCACGAGCTGGTCGAAGAGGCTGAGGCGGATCACGTCCGGAGACTTCTGCAGCGAGTCGGGCGACCAGTCGTCGTGCGGCGCGTGGAACGGGAACGCCGCGGTCTCCATCCACACGGCGCCCGTGGCTCTCGCGTGCGTGCTCGTCGTCCGGCGGCGGCGGCCTTGGAACGAGATCTCGACGAAGACGTGGCTGCTGTCGGCCGGCTCTGGCGCGACGGTCTCCTCTGGCGTGTCGTCCTCGTCCTCGTCGTCGGAGAGTGCGCCTGCTGCTCGCTTGGGCTTGGGCTTGGCCTTCGGCTGAGCTGCCGGCCCGCGCGTCGCCGCTGTGACTCGCACAGGCAGGTTCGTCGCGCTCTTCACCTGCACGTACACGGTGCAGCGCCGAGGCCAGTCGGCCATGGTCGACGGCGCCGACCGCTTCTCGACGCGTGGCCGCAGGCGTCGTCGTCGCGAGAAGAGGCTCGCGAGCCCGGACAAGTCGAACGCGCCCGGCAGCAGCGGCATGGGCTGCTCCTGGAGGATCGTCGCGAGCGTCTTGGTGCGCGCGCGCTGCTTGCCCGCGTCGGCCTGCGCCTGGCGGTGCGCTCGCGCGACGTGGGAGCCGCGCACGCGGTCCACGAAGGCCTGCAGGCGCAGCTGCTGCAGCTTGCGCTCGCGCTCGAGACTCAGCCGCGCGTCGCCGCCCGCCACGAGCGCGTCGTCGAGCCGCTGGCGCAGGTCGAAGGCCGGCAGCTCGGGCCGCAGCAGACTCAGGAACTGGGCGTTGCTCGTGATCGCGGGCTCGGCCAGCGGCAGCGGCTCGTCGAAGACGTCGTGGTCCCAGACCGAGGCGCTCGGCTCGCGCAGCGTCGCGGCCACGGCCATGCTCGTGCCGTGCTTGGCCACGTGCTCGCGGTCGCGCAGCTGCAGCAGCCGGTTGCGTCGCGTGAGCGCCGCGCCCACGGCCCAGGGCGACGGCCGCAGCCAGTCGGCGTCGTACACGAGCGCGGCTGCACGGAAGACGTCGCGACGCTGCAGCAGCGCCGACTGGGCCTGCACGTGGCTCTGGAGGCGCACGACCGAGGCGTTCTGCGGGTCGTTTCGGTCCACCACGTCGTGGGCCACGTGCACGAGGAAGTCGCGCTCGTAGCTGAAGCCTCGCGCGTCGGCACGGCGACCGACGTCGCTCTCGTAGAGCCGTCGCCGGTCGATGCGTGGGCCGATGAGCCGGGCGTTGCCTCGCGCGGCGACGGGTGGTCGGCGAGGCGGCAGCACGACCTGCGAGGTCTCAAGCGCGTGGTCGTGGTCGTGGTCGGCGTGCGAGAGCGACGACGGCGCGACCCACGCGACGCGCACGCGCACGCGGCCGTGCGGATGCCGCTGGGCGTTGGCGAAGAGCGACGAGTTGCGGAACGAGGCGTGCCAGCGCGCCCGCGCGATGCGGCGAACGCTGCTGAACTGGTACCACTCGGCCGACGGCGCGAGGCTCGCGGCGGCCACGCGGTGGCGAGGGTCGGCGAGGCTGCCGCTGGTCGCGAGGTCGTGATCGGGGACCAGCAGAGGGATCGCTGTGGTGGACACGAGCGAGTCGACGAGGAGCCCGCGCTCGAAGACGCGAAGCGAGACCGCGTCCGGGAAGAACTGGAGCTGCGTGCGCAGCGTCTCGTCGAGGTGCACGACGCCGACAGAGGACGCGGACCAGCTCGCGGCTCGTGAGCGGGCGACGGCTTTGTCGTTGACGAAGAGCGCGACGTAGAACGTGGGCGGAGCCAGGCGAGGCAGACACGAGCCAAGAGCGAGCAGGCCGCCGTGGGAGGACGAGGCGCGAGACGCAGAAGAAGCGACGGCCACAGCCTCGAGCGTCAGCACCGTGTGGAGATACTGGTCCTTGGTCTCCAGTTCGTCGAGGCGCGTGGTGAGCTTGTCGGTGGTGGCGGTCTCGTCGTCGTCGTCGGGCGCTCGTTCCAGTTCGAGAAACGCTCGCACGCTCGCGAGGTCGAGCGACAGCGCGAGAGGCTGCTGGTCCAGACGAAGCTTCACGGCGCGAGCAGGCAGCGTCGGCTGGCGGTAGCAGTCCTGCAGCTCGCGCCACTTGGCGAGCAGCTCGTAGTGGAGCTGCTGCAGCGAGCCGAGCGACTGCAGCAGCGCCTGCGCGTCGTCCACGGTCTGCCGTCGCCACGCTCGCGTCGCGCGCTCGGCGCCGAGCAGGCGAGCTTCGACGAAGGCGTCGACGCGCCGCAGCAGCGCCGCCCACGGCTGCGCGCGCAGCAGGTGCGTGTAGGACACGGCGAGCGACCGCAGCTGCGTCTCGACGCGGTCGGCCAGCGAGAAGCTCGCGTGGTCGTCCAGCACGAGCCGGTCGAGCGCGATCTCGAGCGTCGCGACCGCCCACGGCGGCTTGCTCTCCGTGGACATCTCTCGGCGGGGGCGCGTCGGCTTCTGCAGCGAGTGCGTGGACACCAGAACGCGGTGGTCGTCGTCGTCGTGCGGCGCGTGGACCAGGCCGGTCAGCCTCGTCGCGGCGGGCGGTAACGTCTCGCGTCGCAGTCGGTCGTCCAGCCGCACGAGCGTGCTGCTCGCGATCTGCGCCAGCTCGCGGCGCGCGTGGTCCACGAAGAGCCCGCACGCGGCGTCCTCGTCGAGCTCGCGCGTCCACGCGGATCGCCGCAGCGCCAGCGACGGGATCACGTGCGTGGTCGGCCGCACAACGATTGTGCCGCCGCGCTCGCGCTTGGTCTTGTCCATCGCTGAGGACGCCGCCGACGAGCGCCGGCGCGTGACCACGAGCGCCTTTTCCTCGACGATCCGCGGCGACACGTCGTCGTCGTCCGGCGCATCGTGCTGCGGCGGCGGCTTCTGCTCTTGCTCGCGACGCGGCTCTTTGCGCTGCAGGAAGCGGTTCTGGAGCAGCGCGCGGCGCGCGTTCTGCTCGTGGCGCGCGGCGCGCTGGGCCTCGCGGTCGTCGCGCCGTGCCGCGTCGCTCAGCTGCCGCGGTCTCGCGGGGGCTTCGTCTCGCTGGTTGTCGGTCGCTGCGTCGTGGGTCTCCTGCTTGGTCAGCCGCTCGCTCTCGGCGGCCTCGTCTGCCGCGTGGGGCTCGCCGTCGTCGTCCACGGGGGCCATCATGCTGCGCGCATTGCTGTCATTGCCCTCGCGTCGTTTCAAGATCCACCTTCCGAAAACGAGTCATTTACTCGGAAAAACCTTGATTAACGTCGTATTTTACCTTCCAATCACGGTTTTTAAGCGCCGAAAACACGATTTGAAAATGTAATTTTCATCGTGCGGATCTTGAAGAGCCACGGTCTCAAATAAGAGCCCATGGCGCCGGGCGTGCCCAGGGAGGTGCAGGTCGGCGCCAAGCTGCCCAACCTCATCGGCCAGTCGCAGGTGGGCGTCGTGCGCGTGCACGACTACATGGACGGCGCCTGGGGCGTGCTCTGCACCTTCCCGCAGACCCACCACCCGGTCTGGCTCTCGGAGCTCGGCATGCTGCAGAAGCTCAAGGACCAGTTCGACGCGCGCCACTGCAAGCTGCTCGCGCTGCACGTCGGCTCGCTCGCGCGCCAGGAGACGTTCCTCGCCGATGTCAACGAGACGCAGGAGGTCAAGCTGAGCTTCCCCGTGCTGGCCGACGCCGACGGCGAGCTCTCGCGCGCGCTCGGGCTCGTGCCGGCGGGGGCTCCCAAGCTCGCGGCCGACACCCACCGGCTGCCCTTCAGCTGCACGGTCGTGCTTGACATCGACCTCACGGTGCGCTTCGTGGCCTACTACCCCATGTGCGTGGGCCGCAACCTGTACGAGGTGCTGCGCATGCTCGACGCCTTCCAGCTCGCGACGTTCAACCAGGTCGTGACGCCGACCAACTGGAAGGTCAACGAGGACGTCTTCGTCGAGCCCGACCTCGCCGCCGACGCCGCCAAGAAGCTCTTCCCGCAGGGCTTCTACGAGATCAAGCCGTACGTGCGCATCACGGCCTCGCCCGCGATCACCGAGGACAAGTAGAAAGAGAAACGATGCGTGCTATTAGTATACGCCACACACAGAGTCGACTCACATGGGTCGCGGGTCCGGTCCGTCGTCGGGCCCGCGCTGTTGCTGCTGGTGGTGGAGCATCTGCAGGTGCTGCTGCACGGCCTGCTGGTGCTGGAGCTGCTGATGGAGCTGTTGCTGTTGCTGGTACTCGTAGTGCTGCTGGTACTGCGCCTGCGGCTGAGTCGCGGCCACCGACGGGTGGAGGAGGTGGTGCGGCGTGGGCACCACGGGCGGCTGCGGATACGCCTGCTGCTGCTGCTGTTGCTGCTGCTGCATCGCCATGTACTTGGCCGTCATCATGTCCATGACTTCCTGTCTAGCTTTCCGGGCTTCGTGGAGCGCGCGCGCTGCAGCCTCAGCGGCCGCTGCTGCCCGAGCCGCTTCTTCTTCCGCCTGGCGTGCGAGCTGCTCTTTCTCAAACGCGGCGCGACGCAGCATCTCGGCCTCCTCAGCGTAGCTCACCTGCGGATGGTACCGCCACATTACCTCCGGCTGCCCGGCCATCACGCCGGATGTTGCTACCGCCGTCGTCGCTTCCACCGGAGCCGTCGAAAAAGCGGCAGATGCCGCCATCGAGCTTCCCATGGAGCTAGAACCAGCCTCCTGGTGGCGAGAGTTGTCTTCGCTGTTGCGCTGGTGATCACTCGTGTCCTGATCGTTGAGCATGACTCCGATGCCACCTGCTCGCTGCGAGTGCACAACCGCATGCGGGGACAGCTGAACCGGCTCCTCGTTTCGTTGGTCCGTGCTTCTAGACGGACTCGAACGTTGCACGACAGCTGGAGAGTCGACTCTCGGGCTTCTCGTATCGGTCGGTGACGCCACATTAAGCAGATTCGCCATCAAACCCATCTTGCTCGGAGTGCGCCGTGGCAGAAGATGCTCTGTCGGACTGCGCGCCGTCGCTGGCGAGTCTTGAGAGAGAACGCGGTGGATCGGAATGTTCGGGCGAGAGCTACTTGGCACTGGCTCGTACGAGACACTTTCGTCACGCGGCGTCGGCGCTGCTGAATGCGGCGACTCACTTTCGTTGAGGATCGACGAGAACGACATTCGGCTCGATGGCGGGATACGGATCTTCTGGATCGGCGGTTCGGGCTCTTGCTGAACAACAACCGGTTTTTCTTCCTCTTCATGCTGTTGTTGATGTTGTTGCTGTTGTTGCTGTTGTTGCTGTTGTTGCTGTTGTTGTTGCTGCTGCTCTTGCTGTTGCTGCAGTCGTTGTTGCTGACGCTGCTGTTGCTGAAGCTCTTGTTGCTGTTGCTGTAAATGCTGCTGCTGAGCACTGTGGTCCTCTGATCTGCGATCAGAATACTCGTGTTCGCGAGCGGCCTCGGACTTGACAGCTTCATGAGCTTCACGCTCATCTCGAACAACATACCCGCCGTAGTTGGATGGAGACGGGCCATCGTGGCTGCTGTACGCCACGTGATGAGGCATCTCGTGTGGGGCTTCTCCGTGGTCGACTCCCCCGTGACGAAGAGGGCTACTCGCAGGGCGGAGCATCACGCCTGGGCCGGGGTTGCTCATCAAGCTGTGCATTGTGCGTGCGGAGCTGTCACGACCGCTTGCGGCGACGTAGGAACTTGGTAGCAACACTCCTGGTCGAGCTGCTTCAACGCCCATTGGTGACTGGAGAGGCACGTACCCTCGGCTAGCTTGTACCTGCATGTGAGCCGCCAAGCCGGGGTGGGAATGAGGATGCCCACCCATACGATGATAGTAACCGGCATGCTGCAAGTCCGCGTACGTCGGTGGAGGTTGCTGCATCTGAAGCATGGCATGAGCGTGAGCCAACTGTGCTTGCGCTTGGACGTGAGCGTGGGCGCTGGCCTGGGCATGAGCTTGCGCCTGAGCATGAGCGACAGCCTGGTGCAGCGAATGAAGTGACAGTCCCTGAGATACGCCTCCGGTGGGATCTCGACCATACTCCATGCCAGTCGGCACGCGCTGGCCTGGTGCACCCTTCATGCTGCCGTCGTTGTACGGACTTCCACCTTGTTCCGCAAGCATGGCATTCGGATTGTGTTGCAACTGGTACATGTGCAGCTGGTGTTGCTGATTGAGGAAGTTGAGGTATCGTTCCGAGTTCGCTGCGTTCGCCGCGTACATATCGCCACCGCGTGCCAAACCGTGTGCATGGGCTGGGAGGAGACCATAGGCCGGGTGAGCCATCTCTGACATACCTGCCATTGCCTGGGGAGCAGCATCAATCGGCTGCATGGGGCCAGACACTGCCACTTCCTGTGGTCCATATTCCACAGCGAGCGACTCGGTTGATGCCAACACGGCTGAACGAGGAGAGCTCGACCCCACAGAGCCAGACGACCCTTTCCCCCCATCCACGTCGACACGCTTCTTCAGGATGTCTTGCAAGCCGAGTCGGTTCTTGTAGTTCTGGTAGTAGTTCTTGATCTGGGCAGCCGTTTTCGTTGGGATACTATCGGTCAGCGTCGCCCAATCCTTGCCGTACATCTAGCGCAACCAAATCATGAAATCATCAGAAATCCGTGGAGAGGAAACACGCAATTGTAGGTACCTGGAAGAACTTGAGGAAGTCGGCTTTCTCTCCTTCGGTCCACTTCTGAACTACACGCTTCGCAGGAGCACCTCCCGACCCAGTCGGCGTCCCGACTGACATTCCTCCTCCCATGAGGGCGTACGCAGCCTGCGCTTCGTCGTTCGCAAAGAACGGTGGCGCTGGTCCTGTCGGAACGACAATAGTCGGGCCAACCCGAGGGGACGAGATGCCACCCGTGCTGGCTCGACGAGAGTTTGGCGGAGTGTTTGATGCGGAACTCGACCCCTTTGAGCTCTTCTTCGATGTTGCAGCCTTCTCCTCCGTCGGAGCAGGGGCACTTGACACTCGCGGAGAGTTACGGCTAGCATTCGCGTTTGCAACCACCGGTGATGCGGTAGTCTTCTTTTTCTGATTGACCGACGGAGATGGCATAGGGGCATTCGTAGGTGGCCGGATCGCGAGCGCAGATGCAACACCGCTTGGAGTAATCGCCGCCGCTGAGGCTCCCTCTTGGTTCTTCTTCTGTTTTCGCTGCTTTGAGTCCTTTTTGTTTGAACCAGATCCCGAGCTAGATGCCGTCTGCGTTTTTAATGGAGCTTCAGCCGCCAGCTTAGTCGATGCAGGTTCTTCGTCGGCGGGCAGTCTGTACCGCTTGATGCGTTCGGCGACCGAGAGAGTCGTTGCTTCGTATCCTGTGCTGTACGCATTGTCGCTCACAAACGAAGAGTAGTCGACTAAGAATGGTTGTTGCTGACCCGGCACAAACTCGCCGAGACGCTGGGCGTACAGGTTGCTGGGTTCTGCGAGCGAAGCTTTCTGATCTTCGGAGTCACCATCCTCAGTCGAAGGGGTATCCTGTTCCAATGGTGTCTTCGTCTCGACATGAGCGATCCACTTCAAAGCCGACATCACCGAGTTCCGGTCATCTGCACTTCCGTTCTCACTCGACTTCATCATCAGAGCCTGCGCTCCGGCGGAATTGATCACGTTATCTGACGCTTGGTGCGACCTGAAGTTCGACGGGTGCAATAAGATCTTCGCAATGTGCTCAGGAAACTTGACGCCGAGGCAGATAGCTGCACAGGCTGATAAATTCCAGCAACTCCATGTATTTTTCGATCCTGCACCACGACGCCGCAACTGCTGTTCCCTCAACAGCGCCTTGAAATCGACAACTTTCTTGGACCTGTAGTAAAAGCAGATCACGTCACCCGTCGTCTTGTTTGCCAGATATGAAGCGATCCGGGCGAAGTTCTTCGGGTATTGGAGGAACTTGTCGACGAAGATGCACTTCTCCAGATCGTTCCACGGATTGACGACTTTTTCAGCAAGCTCTCGCTCGTGCAGATCGAGAACAAGCCCATTCGACATGGCTCCTTGGCCATACACGGTCCGGTCAAAGCGACGACTTCGCCGGTCGTCTTCCGAGACAATCATGTCCGGCAAGATGGTGGTCATCGCATTCTTCAGTCGCTTCTTACGCGATTCTTGTTCTGCAAGTGCCTGCTTCTTTGCTTGTTCAATCTTTTCCAATTCGCTCTTCGACTGCAAATCGGCACTGCTTGAGTTATTGGTCAATCGAGATGACGATCGAATAACTGAATTTGTCGATCCATTTCCGTCGCCGCTACCAAAAGAACCAGCGTTAAGCACACCAGTGCTATCGTTACTTGAACCACCTGTCAGCGAGGCAGCGCTTGAACCAGCCGTGTAGAGCTGTGAGAATCCAACAGATGTCGAGGTTCCACCTTCACCAGTCTTCTGTTTGAGCTGCTTGTTCTTCAGCTGTTTATTCCTAAGCTTGTCCTGTCGCTTCCGGTCTTTCTCGAGCTTCTTCACCTTTTGCTTCCAGATCTTCTTGAGGTCAATATAGTCGCGCGCCAAATTGCGCAACTTTTCATAGCGATGCCGATTTCGACGCTGCACGTTCATCCTCACGCGATCACAAAGGTCGATGCCACTGTCGATATTGGACTGATAAAACGCATAGTCGCTTGGGTGGTGGTAAATTTTCGTCGCGAGGACGCCGTTCTCATGACGTTTCGGCACGAGGTCGTTCGCAACAGATGCACGTTCCGAATTCTCTTTGAAGAATTTCGACAAGAGAGACACAAACGCGACATCAACCGCAACTTTCGTCAACGGCTGCGGGCCGTCATCGGTCTCGGCTGGCTTGTCATCCATCTCAGGCTGTGGCTCGACGACATCAGCTGCAGGTGTTTGGTCTACGGCCGCAGGAGACTGCACATCCACCTCACCGTCCATTACAACATCCTCCACTTGAGAGAGTTTCGCTTCGCGTTCTTCCACAGATCGCTTCATCTCTCGGATTTGCTTCTTGAGATCGCTGATGCCGGAGTCCAGTTCGTCAATCGACTTGAGTATTGCATCCTTTGATATTTTGATCGTGTCCGCCTCCTCCATTGATTCGTCTCCACCCTCTGCAATGGAACTTGACTGTCCGGTCTCGTCAGTATCCTCTGGCTGCGACGAAGAAGTCTGTGCTTCGACAATTTGCCCAACAGGCTGTTCACAGGCAGGTGTAGGCGATTTCGATCCATCTTCCACGCTGTCAGGGACAACGACCTCACTGCTGACATCACTAGTTGCTTCGCCAGAGGGAATGGCTTCTTCCTGACTCACAGCCGAAGTTGGGGGATCTTCCTTGGGTGCTGATGGTACCGGACTACTCGAAGACGACGGGGCATCTTCAGCCTGGACAAGCCCTTCACCCCAAGCAACGCGAGGTCGCTTCGCTGGCTCAGAGGGCGACACAGCTACAAGTCCCTGCCCCCAACCGAGGCGTGGCCGCTTGCTCTGCTTTGTCGGTGTCGAGTCCGCCGATTCGTTGATTGTCGATGGTGGTGGGGTGAGCCCAGGCAAATGCGGGATTTCTGGGAGAGGAGGTAACTCCTCACGCGTTGAAGCAGCTTCGTTCTTCAACGTCACTGGAGAACTGTGACCTGACGACGGTGCCGATCCACGAGAAGGCTGACCACGCGAGCTAGAAGAAGGTGGCGAAGCGCCAGACGCGTTTCCTCTGCCTTCACGAACACGAGAGCTCTCTTTCTTGATATCTTCCACGCGCGATCGTCTTCGATCGCCCCCACTCTCGTGACCACTCCGAATAGGTGAGTCTCGACCACCTGGAGCCCCTAGTGAAGATCTCGACTTGGAAAAGCCTGGCAGTCCATGAGGAGGTCGATCGCTGCTCCGGTCGTACAAAGACGGCATCGATGCGTGTCGATCGAATGAAGGACGAGCTGGCTGCGGAGGCAGCGTGGGGGAGTTCCGTTTGGAATCACCTCCACTCACCCTGGCTTTCGCATCAGATTCCTTCCATTCGCCACTTCCTCTCCGAGATTGGAGAACCGACTTTCCCTCTCCAGCGCGTTTCTCAGCCTGCCGAGCACTCTCTGTCCTCGCGCGTTCCGAGAAAGACTGTATTCTTTCCAAACCTCGCTTCGTTTCTTGAACTGGGATATTCTCCGCCTTTGGTTCTTTCCTTGATGCACTCAATTCAATCTCTCTCCGAGTGCTGGCGTTTAACGAGGCCGAATCCTTCCGCAATTGGACGTCCTTCTTTGCCTCCTGTTCATTCGGAATTTCTCCGTCCTCCTCAGCAGAGGAAGCAGCCGTATCTTCAACTCTGATTTTAGCAGGGCCTCCTTGTTGGGGATCCAGAGCAGGCTTCAATGGAGACGACTTATCCTTCGATGCGCTTACCACCTCGGCCTTCGAGATTACTTTGGCAGGAGAGCTTTTCTCTTCACTGGCTCCTTTTGCGACCGTCCCAGAATCCGACTTCGAAGCAACGACGTCCTTGATTGGCGACTCCACAACTTCAACCGCGGCAGTTTTGCTCGTCACAGTGATTGAAGGCTGCTGATGAGCTTTCTCACTCTCCACCTCCGCAATTTCGGTCTCTGGAACCAATTTCTCTGCCATCTGGACATCATCTTCCTGCGCTGGCTCCATATCGACATCTTGCTCCTTTGGGACGGCGTTATTGTCGGACCCGCTCGTGGGTTCTTCCCGCTCTGGCTCGGATGTCGGCTGCTCCGTGTCCTCGACGGATTTCATGTCGTGGTCTTCACTTGGTACACCAGTTTCGGGCTTCTCCGCACACTCAGAGGACACACGATCTGCATCTACCACTGATGTGACACTTGACACATCTTCGTTTGCATTTTGTGTTGCCTCGACTTCGGCCTTCGCATCACTTACTGAAGTCTCGGACGGACCTTCAGATGTCTCGACTGGAACCTTCTCCTCAGGCGCCGCGCCTTCCGTCTTTTCCGCTTTCTCAGCCTTTGTTGCTGATACCGTAGGCTCGGCCGTGGTCGCTGAAGGTGGCTGCGACGAAGCTGCTGCCGCCGGCGCGCCGCCCGCATTCTTGGATGGCGTCGCATTCGACGACCGTGACCGCGCCGCTGCCGGATCTTCTTTCTTCGCTGGTGTCTTGTTTTGCTCTTGCGCTCCACCGGTCGAGGCTCGTCCCCCTGGAGGCGATCGGCTTCGACTACGACGCGGTGCGTTGCCACGGGGGCCGTCTCGCCACGATCCGGATCGCGCGTTGGCTCCTGGTGCGCCTCCGGCCGAGTTCACCGTACTCGCAGGTGTTGCATTCCCGCTAGATCCACCGGGTGGAGGACCTCCCGCGCCGCGGCCTCCTCCGTAGTTGCTGCCGTATCGCGAGAGTCCTGGGCCGCCTCCTCGTCCACCGGGCCATCCGCGGTCTCGACTACAGTCTCTGCTCCGATCTCGACTTCGGTCGCGGTCTCGCTCGCGGTCGTAGAAGTCGCGGTCGTAAAAGCCGCCTCGTCCTCCGCCTCCTCGTCCGCCCATGGGGCGATCACCGTATCGCGACGGCGGCCCGCCGCCTCGGCCTCCACGATCCCACGAATCCTCACGCAGCATGCGGTAGCGTGGCGGTGGGGAGCGCGAGCGGGATCGGAAGCGCAGTGGTGGAGATCTTGACCGCGATCTCCCGTGCGGTGGAGGCGACCGTGACCGCGAGCGCAGCATCCGCGGCCTCGAGGGCGAACGGGACCGCATGCGCATGCGCCCTGGCGACGGCGAGCGCGAGCGCGGACGTCCGAAGCGATCGCGCCGGTCGAACGGTGGCGCATTGTCGAACGGCCGCCCGCCGCCGCCTCCTTGCGAGTTCTGACGCCGCAGGAAGCCCGCGGGGCCGCCGCGGTCGCGTGAATCGCGCGCGCCCTGCGGCGGCGGGAAGCGGCCATTGCCTGGTCTGTTGTTGTTGTTGCTGTTGGGCGAGGACCGCCATCCGGGCTGCTGGTTGCCGTTGGTGTTTGCTCCTCCGCCTGCGCTGGTTCGTCGCGCAGGCGAGCCCGTGGCAGCGGCAGCAGCTGCTGGACGTACCACTGCTGGCGCGGGGGTCGCCGTGGAGCCCTCGGGGGCCTCGCGCTTGGCGCGGTTGTTCAAGTTGACGATGCGGGACTTGACCGGTTTCGCGGCCGCGTCTTTCGGTGGCGCGTCGGCCATTGTGCGCGCGAGGGGGCTCGTTCGAAAGCGCAGACAATGGCAAACGCGATGCGCGTGGTCTTGAGGTACTGTGACGCGTGGGGGCCGCGCGACGGCAAGATGAACGCGCGCGTCTCGTAGGTGGTAGCTCGCCTTTGGCCGCGCGTTGTTTCCGCGCCTTCCGCGGTCGCTCTGTTCTCGCGTGCCTCCGACGGACGTATACTTTCCGCGAGAGCAGTACGCCGTGGGAAGCAACCCAAGCCCTATTACAGAGGTCAAATTTATATCCAATGAAACGTTAGAAGTTGTGAGTTTAGACCAATAATATTGCGACAGGACATCAACAGAAGGTGTGGGCTGGACCTCCCCTCGTAATACTGACTAGCACCTCGTCGTGCGGTTGTCTACTTGACGTAATGCTTCGATCATGTCAAGGCTGTAATACTACTTTTAGTGACTTACACAAATAGCGACTTTCGGCGTCGCATCGAAGAGGTCTTTCTGTCAAAAAGCGCGCGGATCTCGAACAGACAACCCCGCGCCCTCGGAGCATGGCGCTGCTGCGCGCGCTCAGCCCGACGCTCGTGCTCTGTGACGTGTGTCGCGCCCTCGACGACCACGGCGAGCGACTCGCGGCGCTCGCAGATCCGCAGAGCGGCGCGTTGCTCGTGCGCGATGTTTGCGCGGCCATTGACTGCGCCGAGCTCCACCTGCGCGGCCGCCTCTGCGCCGACCACGTGCTTGACTATGAGCTCGCGTGGCTGCACCACATCCCCGTGCGTGCGTGTGCTGGCTGTCGGCAAAGCGTGCTGCACCTGTACCAAGAGCAGCGCGATGTGTGGTTCGTGCTCGCACCCAGCGAAGAAGCTCGTGCGAATCGCAGCGTCGAAGTGAGGTATATTGATGCAGCTACGCTCGAGAAGCGCGAGGAGATGGCGTTTCAGAGCCCCGTGCGCGCTGCGAAAGGCAAAGCAAGACTCCGAGTGTCGTCATCCTCGAAGAAGCGGCGGTCGGCGCGCACGCTGCAGCAGATTTGCGATCGTGAATGGCTTCGTGCATTAGAGTGGAGTCTCGGCAACATCCAAGTCAAGCAGTTATTTCTATGGAAAGATAACAAGAAGCGCATGGACTCTGAGAAGGCAGCCCTGTTGACACCGGAGCCGCAGACGAAGCATGCGTCGAATAGCGCTGAGCCGGACGCCCTGGCGCTCCCGGAGCCGCTCGCGATCTTCTGCGCAATCCCCAAGTGCCGCTTCTACGCCAAGACGGGCGACCATTGCCGCTTCCACTCATCGGCGCCTCTGCCCGTCCGCTTTGCAGCGTCCTTGCCCGCTCCCCCTCGTCATGCTGGCGCCAAGCTACTCGCATAACGACCATCTCCCTGAAGTACCGTCGGAATAGTACTTCTTTCAATATAACGTTATTTTGACCCCCGTCGCAGAGGTCCGTTATTTCTCTTGCAGGGCTCCTCCGCAAACTTCCTTCGGCGACGAGCCAAGCGAGATAGATGATGGTGGAGGCTGAGACCGCGCCGCCCGCGGACGACGACGGTGCGTGCTGCTGCTGCCCGCACGCGATGAGTACCGGGCAGACGAGACTGACGGGCCGCGTGCGCTCTCTGCAGTGAAGCGCCGCGTGCGCTTCGACGCCGAGGCCGACCTGCGGCTGCTGCTGGCGGTCGTCAAGCGCGAGCCGTACGCCGCGGACCACGGCACCAAGCTCAAGGCGTGGGACCAGGTCGCCGATGAAGTTTACGCGACGGCGGCCAAGCTGCGCGACGTGCCGTCGTCGCGGCGCGCCGTCACAGATCGGTGCGTCACAATAGCGCAGCTCCACACGAGCTCTTCGATGTACTGAAACGAGATGGGTGCGTATATGTCACAGCTTCCACCACCTGCTGCTGCGCTACGAGCAAGGCACGCTCAAGCTCAAGCGCTGGACCGACACGCCCGACGGCGAGGAGAAGGCGGCGCTTGTGCAGAACCTCTTTCGCCAGATCTCAGCGCGGCTCGCGGAGATCCGCAACAAGAAGAGTTCGACGTCCAAGCGCGCGCCGACGAGCGGCCGTAGCTCGATCTCGTCACTGCCAGAGCTCGCCTCCGAGTCGCGTAAGCGCAGCGCGTCGTCTCTCGGCGACGACGATGAGAACTCTGGCGACGATGCGGCGCTCGCCAAGGACGAAGCACCGCTAAAAGCAGCCGTCGACAATGAATCGCCGCGGCCCGCCAAAAAGCTCTACCTCAGCGACACCGACTTCCGGCAGCAGCTGCTCGCGCTGAAACGCGAGAAGCTCGCTCTCAAGCGAGAAAAGCTGGCGCTGCTGCGCGAGCAGCACGAGGAGCGCATGGCGCTCGAGCGCCAGCGGCTCGAGCTCGCCTCCCGAGCCCGAGCCCCCGACACGTCGGCGACCCTCTAAACCACATATACGTTATTTTGGGAGTATATAAACGTTATTTCGGGCCCTTTTGGCGGCTTTCCCCTCAAGGCTGCACTTCCCCCCGACCACGACACGACACCTCGAGCGACATGGACCTCCGCTGGGGCGAGCTCAAGGACGAGGCGCGCGCGCTCGCGGCCGACGTGGGCGCCTCGGCGCGCGAGCACCACACGCTGGCGCGGCCCGGGCCGCTGCTGGACGCCGTGCGCGCGCGCGGCGTGCCGCCCGAGCACCGCGAGTGGGTCTGGCCCATCCTGCTCCACGCGCACGTACGTTGCCGTTGTCGCACCACTAGAGAGAGAAAGGCTGACGGGATGGGAGACGAACAGAAGCAGAAGCTGCAGCGGCAGTCGAGCAACTTCGCGACGTACGCGCAGCTGCTGGACGGGCTCGAGGACGGCGAGCCGGACGCGCGCGCCGCGCGCAGCGACAGCGAGCTGCAGCAGGCCCACGAGATGGCCATGGAGCGCTTCGTGCACCTGAACCCGTTCCAGGAGCGCAAGATCAAGCGCATCTTGCTCGCGTACGTCAAGTCGCGCGACGCGTTCTACTACTGCCATGTACGCACCCACCGGAGATGTCGTTCGCGCCGAAGATGGTTAATGTGGGGATTGGACACAGGGCATGGTCGAGATCTGCGCGGTACTGAGCACGTTTTTAAGCGAAGAGGACGCGTTCTGGGCATTTCGGCTGCTGCTCGAAGTGCTGCTGCCCAAATACCACGAGGAATCGATCGTGGACTTCCAGATCGACTGCCTCGTGCTGCAGGAGCTGCTCGAGCGGCGCGAGCCGGCGCTCGCCGACCACCTCGCGACCGCGGGCGTGACCATCCAGGTGCTGTGCACCAAGTGGTTTTTCTCGTTCTTCGCCGAGTCGATGCCCTTCGAGCTCGTCTGCCGGCTCTACGACATTCTGCTCGTCGACATTTGCTGTCGCCGGCTCAGCTCCAAAATCATCTTCTCGACGGCAACTGCTGTATTCTTGTATCTGAGCGAGATGCTCATGGAGATGCAGGACCCGAGCGTGATCGTCGAAGTCATCTGCGAGTTCTGCCTCACGACACTGAGCGACTTTTCCGTGGCCGAGACCTTCATTGACCTCGTGCTCTTTATCCACGACCAATTCAAGGACGACGACGTCTGCGCCATGCGCAAGAAATACAAAGCGCAGCTCGAGCACGAGGCGCGACTGCGGAATCCAACGTCCCACGCCACCGCGATCAAGCGGGATCGAAGTAGCAGCACGAGCTCACGGTCGATGCGGAGAGGTAAGAGCCAGAGCATCAAGCTCATCATTCAGTGGAAAAAAGTAGATGGCGATGACTACGAGACGGCGTCAGCGCCGACGTCTACGACATCAGCGAGTCGACTCCGTTGCGCGAGCAGCACAAACGGCAACGGAGACGATGCCGATAATTCCGAGGTCCAGCTAGAGATCGTGGCGACACCCACCGAGACCGAGGTATTAGAAAAAGTATACCAAGGATTAGACAAGATCAACCGACGAAGGTCCAGGACGTCGTCGCTACGGTCACTCAACTTATTAGCAAGCGGTGGCGACGGAACGCCTGGCGCAAGTCCGTACGCGAATCGACCAATTTCTTTGTCCGGGTCGATCCTTGAGAGTCCTCGAATACTGAGTCCTCGTCGTTCAAGCGGCGAGTTCGAAGACGATCCAACTGCCATGGTGTCGTGGGATTTTTTGCGAGAAGTGGGTGACAACGAGAGTGTGATTCGAAGGAGTCTGCACGGCGTGCCTGACGAAAACCGGTGCTGGGTATGGCCCATTCTTCTGGGTCAGGTACCGCTTCCCAAAAATTTTCCCAAGACGTTTCCACCGAAGGACGAGTCCGATTTCGAGCTGCTCGAGCAGGAAGTTATTAAGGCCATCGAGAACGATATCTCACGCACCAGAAATCTCAAGCAAGAGCAGTATGCACCCATGCGGCGAGTGCTCAAGGCCTTTGCGGTGCGAAATCGACGGGTTGGCTATTGCCAGGGTATGAATGAGGTGCTTGCAGTGCTTCTTCAGTATCTCGACGAACGAACGGCACTACTAGGCCTCTCGCTGTTGATCGAGTCGGTTCTTCCTGCGTACCACGTCGATTCGATGATCGGTCTCCATACCGACTGTGCTGTGATGAACACGCTGCTAAAGCAGAATGACCCGGAGCTTCACGCACACATCCAGAACACTGGACTCAACATGGAAATTTTGTGCACGAAGTGGCTCGTGACGTGCTTCCTCACTTCGCTGCCGCCGTTTGCTGGTCTCAAAGTCATGGATATGTTACTCGCGCGCGTGAAGGAGAAGCAAAGTGGCTCGCGCGTGCTATTAGGTGTGGGAATGGCGATCTTCTTCACGCTTCGTGGTGCTCTCCTCAATGCCAAGGATGCTGGTGAAGTGCTCATGGCCCTCAACGAGTATTTTGCGCTAGAAGTTACAAAGACGACTGCCGAGATGGACGCGTTCCTCGCATTCTGTCATCATGTGATCGACCAGCTCAGGCCTGATATCGTCGAAGAGTTTCGACTTGTCCACAAAGACGAAGTCATGGAACGGTTCGCGACGTTCGAGGCCAAGAAGATCGAAATGCGACAGCAAATGGAGCAAGTTCGGGCAGCCAACAAGGCTGCTTCGTCGGCTCCACCTTCGCCAGCTAAGTCCGATCTTGGCAGTTCGTCGTCCAGTGGTATTTCAGTCTCGAGATCTAGCGTGAAGCAAAAGACGAGCGGCGCTGGCAGCACGAGCACGGGTCTGGCGTCTTACATCAGTAAGCCCTCGCTTCTCGGTGGCGGAAGCAAAGCGAGCGAGGACAACCCGCGTGATATGTTTTACCAGCGCGTGGATGTGTTGGAGGCCAACCGCAGCTACGCCGAGGATCTTGCCAAGATGGACGAGCAGCTTGACGACCTGGCTGATTTATTTGTTCGTGGCAAGATCGACGAGAAAGAACACGCTTCTATCAAGGCGCAGATCGTACGCAAGTGGTGTAAAGGTTTCAACTCACCCCAGTCGGCGATGGTTCGAGTGCAGGCTGTGAAGGCGGCTTTTGGCCACTCCGGGACTACGGGGCTTGCCCTCGGGGCTACCGGTGTGGATGGAGCGAGCACGGACGACAACCTCGAGTCGCCTCCGTCAACGCGTCCACGCAAGAAAAGCGGCGGCGTGTCACTATATGGTCGCATGAAGAACGTCAAGAAAAGTGCAATTGCGATCTTCAAGGCGACGTTCGAATGAGTAGAACGTGTGAGGCATCGTCGACCCACGAGCCTCCAACGCCTAAACGCCTGAGATTCGGCTATTGATACCGTGTACGAGAAAACTTCGTTGGGGCATCGACCAAAAATACGCCAAAGGAAGTGTGTTTGTTGGTCGAGTTGATTCACGAAGACTGAGAGCTAGCCACGGCTGGTCGGGATGAGCAAGAAGAAGAAGCATGCAGGTATCGTGAAGCTCAATGCGTACCGAGATCCTGTTCCCTACGAAACTGGGGGGCCGGCGTTCTCGAGTTCAAATCAATCATCTCCATATCGCACACGCCCATATCCGCTCGAGTCTGATCGATTAGGCCATGACTCGAACAGCTATGTACTTCCTTCTGCATCGTCGTGGGAGGCTGCAGTGTCCCCAGCGTTCGACGACTTGGAAGAAAGTCTTGGCTACGAGACACCACCCACGAGGGTTGAGCACAAGCGACTTGAGATGGGATGGACCACGTCATTTCCAGCTGAGTACCACCGCGCCCACCAAACGCATGACTACCAGCAGACACTCGCGTACCAAGAGCAGCTTAACCAGCGCAAGCGCACCAAGCAGCAGCTCACAAACGCGGTGGTGAGTGGGCCAACAGTTTCGACCAAACAGACTGGCGCCCCGAAAGCTTCATTCCCGAATGCGCCGTCACCGAATCGTCAGGAACTCGAGCTGCTCAAGCAAGTCACGATGCGAGAAGGTACCTTAGAACGACTCAAGGCCCTAGTTCAGTCTGCAGACGCCGGGGGATTCCAGGCCGACGCCGGCAGTGAGCTGTTGCAGTTGCTCTTGCAACTTCGCGACGCGAGCGTCTCTGTGATGTGCGCAATGTCTCTGTGGCACCAGTCAACAACGTCGCTCAAAAGTCGCCCACCTGCTTATCTCTACAAAGGCCACAACTACTGCGGCAAGATGGTCTCGGATCTCAACTTTCTCTCAGGGTTCAGTTCGCTAGGACGGGTTCTTGGCGTGGATCCGTCCAGGATGAAGCAGAACCCGTTCATGATGCCGTCGCCCATCCCGGACCGCGAGTTCACCGACGTGCAAGGCTACAGCGCTTCTTCTCCGCCTCGGTATTCGTTCTCGGACCCAGTCGAGCGTATAGCACAAGCCGAGAAGTACCTCGTATGGAGTCTTGTGAACCTACCCGAAGGGATCGGGAACATCGGTAGTAACAATAACCATGAGGCGGTGCCACCAAAACAACCTACTCAGCAGCCTCCACTCACGGCCCAAGGGAAAAGGGAACTGCTGACTTGGCAGGAGCGAGCAGAACAGCAGTTGCGCTTGCTGTCGATGCCGCTCGAGTCGCCAACAGGCCACGCTCGATTGATGGACTCGTCGCGGATGATGAAGCGCAAAGGGTACCTGCCGTCGCTACCGCAGTCGCCTCCGAAGACACTCACTGAGCTCATGGACAACGTCCACAAGGGAGGCTACACCTCGCCGACCAAGAACAATTGCTTCTCATCGTTCGAGATTTCGCACGATGGCATCGCGTACCGCATGACGGTGCTCGACATCGAGGTGCTCGGCTCCAACGAGGCGCCGTCGCACGCCATCGTGACGCTCGTTGCGGCAAGCGTTCTCATCCTGCTCAGTCCAAGCGGCCGTATCCCGAAGGATCTCGCGTGGCCTTCGTGCCAAAAGATGCTCGCAAACGGACACAAGCTCATCCAGCGAATCGAGGGTGTCGACGTGGACGCGGTCCCGACCTTCAAGTGGAAGGCGCTACTTCCGTTTCTCCAGAACGAGCACTACGACCCGATGTTCCTCATGGAGTACTCGAGCGCCGCCGCGACGCTGTGTGCTTGGGTGCTCCACGTACTCGAGCGAGCACAGCAGAACGACCGTGCGGCGAATAAATCCGACGAAGATCGCCAGGACCTGCTGCAAGAGCTCGAGCAGGACGAGCACGACCTGCGGCCAATGACGCCCGATGTGCTGCGGCCGGTGTCTCGAAATTCGCGCGGCAGCAAACGCGTGAGCATCGGCAACGCAGAGGTATTGCTCATCAACGAGAACGAGCCCGTGTCGTCTCCACCCTCGGCCGGCGGATCCTCTCGGCCGCCGTCGTCCTGCTCGGTTGTGCAAGCACCACGTCGCCACGTGCTGCTGCGGACGAGTCCGTGGACGCATCACGGCGTGACGTACTTTGTGTCGTTCTTCCTGGAAAAGAGCGACGATGCTCCGCGTGAGCTGCTCTCGGTCAAGATGTACGAGCCCATGAGCTCGGTCGAGTCGCAGATGTTCGTGTCGCCCGACGACCTGCTGCTGGACTTTGGGGCGAGCGCCCATGAATATTTCCAGCGACGCGAGTTCGGGCTGCTGTGCGATCTCATCCTCACGCGGCTCGACGCCATGATGGCGCCTCCGTCGCGCGGCGGGCCAAGCTCAAGTCGACGCGACCAAGCCGTGGATGCGGTCGGGAAGGAACCGCAGGACGACGCAGCCGCGAAGATCCAGTGCGCTGTACGACAGCACCACGCGCGTGATCGCGTCCACCACGTACGCTTCGCCAAGCAGCAACAGGAGGCGTCGGCCGTCAAGATCCAGAGTCTCGCGCGGCAGCAGCAGGCGCGCAAGCGAGTGGCGCACATGAAGCTCATGCGGCGCACGCCCACGGGGCTGCCGCCTCGCGATCTCCAGCCAGAGGAATAAGACGACGACGAGCAGGAGATCAGTGGCGAGCCCCTCGCAGATCGTCCGCCGACGAGCGCGGGTGAGGCGTCGGAGCTCTTCGAGGATGATTTTGAGACCGAGTAATAGAGATCTCGCTGAGAAAGTGCAGCCCAACCAATCACCGTGTCGCTCGGCGTCGAGTCGGCAACTTTTAGTTCTTAAACTAGGACCAAAGTCCTAGTCAAGGTCAACACGGCCTATTCAGGACTTAAAAGCAGGAAATCATTCATGAGACCACACTAGTTTAGGTCGACTGGCGCAACTGGCCCGAGCCGCTTGGGGCTGGAAGAGAGAGGCGTCATCATCTCGCTGGCCTTCTCCGGCGCTCTCTGCTGAGCCGATTGCGCGAGAGCCACAATCCCAATCACCGCGTCTTACGCCACGCCATGACCGAGACCACGCCCACGGCCGAGATCGTCAGCGTCGCGGCCGCGCCGACGCACAAGTCCGCGGCGCACGTGCTCGGCGTGATCGGCGGCTCGGCGCTCTTCCACGCAAAGTCGTTCTCCGCGGGGCTGCGCGAGACCGTGATCGAGACCGAGTTCGGCGGCGTCGTGGCCCACGTGGGCGCGTGGCGCGAGTGGGACCTGCAGATCGTCTTTGTGCAGCGCCACCACGCGGACCCGGACGGCGAGTACAAGCAGCCGCGGCAGATCAACTTCAAGGCCATCGCGGCCGCGCTCAAGGCCGCCAAGTGCGAGGCCGTGCTCGGTATCTACTCGGTCGGCTCCATGAACGCGCAGATCGGCGTCGGCCGCCTGGTCGTGCCCGAGGACTATTTCAACCCGTTTGACATCCTCCACATGTCGCGCCACTACGACGCGCACGTCGTGCCCGACGTGAGCAAGGAGCTGCGCGAGCGGCTCGTGGCCGTGCTCACGCAGAGAGAGCTTGACCCGTACGACGGCGGCGTCTACATCCAGACGGCCGGCCCGCGCTTCGAGACCAAGGCCGAGATCCGCTTCTTCAAGCAGTTCGGCGAGCTCATCGGCATGACGGGCGCCAACGAGGCCGAGCTCATCAACGAGCTGCGCGTGCCCTTCGGCATGTTCGGCATCGTCGACAACCTGGCCAACGGCATCGGCGAGCAGCTCACGGTGCGTGATTGTACCCATTGCCTTCGATGATATATCTGCTGACTAATATTCGTTTGGCGGGGCGCTCTCGGCAGCTCGAGGCGTTCAAGGAAATGCAGAAGATCAACAGCCTCAAGATGGAGACGGCCGTCTGCGCCGTGCTCGACGACCTCGCGGCGCACCGCTTCCTCGCGCAGCTGCCGCAGGCGCCGACGGCGTGAGGTGAAGCTTCTTTGGACTTCTTTTTTTTCCTTAATTATCGTTTTAGAAATCCCACTGCAGCGACCGCCTCCGCCCCGCCGACGGGAGCGCAAGCGGATCGCCTGCGCAAAATGCTCTTCCGGTTGTTGCTCGCTACTCTACTCTCTGCGTCTCGTGGCGCAGCTCTCATGGTGGATACACTTCCATTCTGCACCAGCCGTGACGATGAGGAGCTCTTTACCAAAACAAGGTGAGATTGGCTCAGTTACGAACACAGGTTGCGTCCGATACGAACACCACGGAGCTGCTCACGAGATCTCCCACTCGCACGGAAGATGGCGGACGCGGACGTGGCGTTCATGCGCCTGGCGATTGCCGAGGCCCACAAGTCGCAGCCGACGGAGAACGCCTTCTGCGTCGGCTGCGTCGTCGTGCGCGTCGGCGAAGTGCTCGCCGCGGGCTTCTCGCGCGAGCTGCCGGGCAACACGCACGCCGAGCAGGTGGCGCTCCACAAGCTCGGCTTCGACGCGCCGGACGCGACCGTGTACACGACCATGGAGCCCTGCAGCACGCGGCTCTCGGGCAACACGCCGTGCGTGCAGAGCTGTCTGCGCGCGCGCGTCAAGCGCGTGGTCGTGGGCGTCATGGAGCCCAAGAACTTTGTCGTCTGCGAAGGCGTGCGGCTCCTGCAAGAAGGCGGCGTGGAGGTCGTGCTGCTGCAGGGGCTCGAGCAAGAGTGTCTCGAGCCCAACCGCCACTTGGACCTCAAGTTCTAGAGTACAACATGCAAAGACTCGAATACACATTCACGTTCCGTTCGCTGGTGGTACGCCTGACTGCGGGATGCGGCGCGGCGCGACCGTCTTGCGCTGCCGCTTGCGGTTCGTGCTTTCGAGCAGCAGCGGAGACCTCGTCGGCGTGCGTGCGTCGCTGTCGGCAGAAGGCCGCTTGGCCTGCGGGAGCTGTCGCGGCCGCTCGGGCGTGTACAGCTGCTGCCGCTGGTACACGACGGGCTCTTCTTTGATGACGACGTCGTCGTTGTTCATGGCGAGCTTCTTGACGGGCGTCGAGATCGCGTCGACGTCGTCCATGGTCGAGTCTTCGATCTCGTCCGAGTCGTTGCCGTCCGTGGCGACGCCGTCGCCGTCTTCGATCTCGTCCTGGTCCTCGATCTCGTCGGCCTGGGTCGGGCTCTGCTTGACGACAAACTCGTCGCAGAAGGCGTTCTTCTTGCACTTCTGCTGCTCGCAGCTCGTGCCGAGGATCGAGGCACAGGCGCCGCAGAACCAGTCGCCCATGGGCACGTCCTTGATGGGCGGGTCCACGCAGCTGAAGTGGTAGGCGCGCTCGCAGCCGTCGCAGCAGAGCAGCTGGCCGCCCGTGCAGCAGAGCTCGCAGTACTCGTTGTGGAAGTCCGAGAGCTCCGAGTCCTCGGCGTCGGCCCACTGCCGCAGACGCGCGGCCTCTTTGTTCTTCTTGGCCTTGGCTCGCTCATGCCACTTCTTGTAAGCCGTCGAGGTCTTCCACCGGTAGAAGCGAGCGATGAGGTCCGAGGTGCGCGCCTCCGGGTACAGTTGCTGCAACGTTAGACCGGCGGGTTAGCACGCGAGAGGATAGACCGAATGAACGAGTCTAAGCCGAGGCCGACCTGGATCGCGAAGAACCGCTTGCCGTGCGTGGCGATCGCGGTCTCGAAGGTCTCGTCAGGCAGCGCCGAAAGCTGCTGCCGGTGGCTGCGCGCGCGCCGCTGGCGGTCGCTGTGCAGCAGTTGTGAGGCCTTGTCCACGTCGAAGCCGCTCTCGTAGAGACAGCGCAGGGCCTAACACAGGATAGACCCGATTTTAACAACTCGTAGTTAGACCGGAACAATTTGTACGATGGCGCCGTACCGGTTCCGTCTCGTTGAGACGCGTGCAGCGCAAGTACTCCGTGACTTCGTCCTCACCGAACTTGGTCAGCGTCCACTGCGGGCGGCACGGAGGGCGCGCGCCTCGTTTCTGCTCCTGCTTCTGCTGCGCGGCAGTGAGCAGCGGCGGGATCTCGGCCTGGTAGGACTCGCCCAGGCGCGTGGGCACCACATTCATCATCGTCACCTCGGCCGTCTTGAACCTTGGTTACCCTCGAGAGTGTCGCACTAGGTTAACGCCTGCAAATACCGTAACCGGGGAAGAAAATTAGTAACTTTCCAAGCTCGTCAGTTCCCCTGGGAGAACTGATACTTCTGTTTTTTTTCCTAGGTCCACAAGAAAGAGGCGATTTCGGGAAACTTCGGTTCAACGCAAGTCTCGTCCAGATTTCGCGTCCGGTTAACTGGATCTCTGGAAATTGGAAGATTAGCAAAAAGAAACAAACAAACTCACGCCCCCTCCCACGGTGGGAGTGGTTGAGTTTGTTTGTTTGTTTCTTTTTGCTAATCTTGAGTCCCACCTACAGTAACAATTCAAAGCCAACCGCACTCTTCCGGCTTTCACTTTTCTGTTTTGGTAATTTACCTCCTCCTATCTCAGTACATTTCAATCGTTTAGTAACTCGCTCTCCCAAAGTCTCTTGCCGTCAAGGACATCCATGCTCAAGCGCCGCCTCGCCGTCGCTGAGGGCGAGCTCGAGGCCGCCGCGCCGCTGTCGTCGTCGGACCGCACGGAGCGCCGGCGCAAGCAGTGCCGCATCAGCCAGCGGCGGTACCGCGACAAGAAAGGCTCGGCCGAGTACAACCTGCGGCTCGACATCAACAGTCTGCGCGAGAGCGTCGAGCGGCTCACGCAGGCGCGCGGGCTGCTCGAGAGCAAGCGGCGCCACGACCACGCGCTGCTCGCGCAGTCGGTGCGCAAGGCCGTGGAGCAGTACTACGCCATGTTCCAGCACGGGCTCCACGACCCGCACGCCGGCGCCCACGTGCGCAAGTGCTACGAGATCCAAGTGGGCTTTCTGCGCGCGTTCATGGACCCGCTCGTCGAGAGCGGCGGCGGCGTCGGCATCGGCGCCGTGCTCGAGCAGTGGCGCCGGTACTCGCGGTACCACTCGGCCATCCGCGTGGAGCTGCTCGAGAGCCGCGTGTTTGGCTGCGAGACCGCGTCGCCGATCGTCAAGGCCACGGGCAAGCTCACGGTCACGCTGAGCCGCGCAACGCTCGAGAACGTCTTCCCGCACGTGCTCGCGGACGAGCCGCTGGCGCAGTCGCTCGTGGGGCGGCAGGTCGAGTACACGACGTGCACCGAGTACGTCTTTGACGAAAAGATCCAGGTCATCCGCCAGGACTTCACGGTCGACTTCACGACCGGACTGGGCGCCGTGCTGCGCGACCCGTTCGTGACGGCCGCCGTGCTCAAGAAGGCGCTCATCATGCACTCGAGCCACTTGGGCGAGCTGCCGGCAGAGGAGCAGCAGGACCAGGACGACGACCAGGTCAAGCACGAGGTCAAGCACGAGACCGAGCCGTCCCAGCGCCTCGCGCTCCAGTTCATCATGTCCTAGGATGCAAGGGGTTCATTATATATACTACGTCTGTTGTCTATGGCTCTCTAAGGGGAAAAGGATCACTTGCTCACTGCAGCTTGGCCACGACCGCCGCGTCCACGGCCTGCACGAGCTGGTGGAAGACGGCGTCGCCCACGTTGGCGTTGATGGCCGCGAGCTTGGCCCGCGCCAGCTCGCGCAGATCCGCCGCGGCGATCGCGGCGTCGCCCGCCTCGCTCTCGGCCTGCTGCTGCCGCTTCTTGCGGTGGCTCGTGTACGCGCGGTAGGCGCCGCCCGCGGCCTCGAGCTCGCGGTCGTCATTCTCGTCGCCGTCCTTGTCGCCGGCGCTCGACGTGGCGCCCTGCAGCTCTCGCTCTTCGTCCAGGATGTCGACGGCCGCCTCGAGGATCGGGCCGAGCCGCTCGAGGATCGGCGGCTCCACGAGGTCGAGCACGGCGAGCAGGCCGAGCGCCCACACTTTGCGTCGTCGCAGCGTCATGGACGACGCCACGACCGCGAAGAACTTGTCGAGCACGAGGTCGAGCAAGGCCACGAGCGCCGCGACGTCGCGCGCGAGCACGTGGACGACGGCCAACTCGAGATGCTGAAGAAGCAGCCGCGCCAGCACGCTCAGGTACGAGACGACCACGCCCTCGGGCTCGACGTCGCGACGCGGGTCCGCGGCCTCGTGGCGCCGCGTGTAGGCCACGCACGCCTCCATCAGGAGCTTGATCGCCGGCGTGAGAGCCACGAGCTGGTCCGACGGGAACGTCGCGACCAGAAGCTCGACCGTGCGGCCGAGCTGGATCGAGGCCTCAGCCTTGACGCTGCCCACGAGCTCACCGAGCAGCGAGGCGACGCCGGCGTGGTAGGTCTGCCAGAACTGGCCGCCGCCGAGCTTGACGTAGAGCTCGAGCAGCGAGAGCACGAGCTTGACGTGCTCGTAGTCGCGGTCCATGAGCCGCAGCGCGTTGGCGAAGAGCCTGTGCAGCTCCTGCGAGTACGCCGGCGAGATCTCGAGCGTCTCGCGCCAGAGCTCGAGCCCGCTCTCCATGAGGAAGACTTCGTCCGGGTTGCTCACGTCGGTCGCGAAGCGCACGACCTGCAGGCACATGGCGTGGAGCGTCTGGATCTGCGTCGCGTGCTGCTGCACGACGCCAGGCTCGCACTCGCGCACACAGCTCAGCAGCTTGGCCAGCAGCTGCAGGATCTTGCCGCGCACGAGGTTCTCGGCCTCGCCGCCGGCATTCCACATGGCCGGCAACGGCGCGCTGATCTGCTCGCTCACGCTGACGACGTCGGCGCCACAGGCCTGGAGAATGGCGTCGAGGCAGCCGAGCACTTTCATCTTGCTCTCGGATTCGTGGGTCTGCGGGAAGAACACGTAGAGACACTCGAGCGCGCGCGGCAGGAACGGCGCGAAGACGTGGCGCTCGAAGCCCCAGTCGTTGACCATGGACTCGAGCGTCTGCACGATGCGCAGCTTGAGCGCGGCGTCGGCGTCGGGCGACTGGAAGAAGGCCGAGGCGTTGAGCAGCGCGTCGTAGAGCGGCGTGCGGATGGAGGCCGAGAGCTGCGCGAGCCAGCAGCTCACGAGCCACACGACGCGGTACTTGAGCACGGGCACGCCCTCGAGGCTGCCCACGGCCGTGCCGGAGACGAGCAGCGGCACGAGGTTGGCCAGGAACCAGGGCTCGAACTCGAAGCACTCGTGGAGGTCGTAGCAGCCGAGCCCGATCGCGAGCAGCACGGCGTCGATATCGAGGATCCGCGCCTGCACGCCCGAGGCCGTGACGTCGCCGAGCCAGGTCGCCGTGGCCGACGTGAGCTGCGTGAGCACGGGGATCGTCTGCTGCGGGAAGGTCTGCAGCAGCGTGAGGAAGAGATCTTCCGCGCAGGCGCGCACGGACTCTTGCGCCGTGAGGCTCTCGTTCAGGATCACGAAGGCCTCGGGGTCGCTCTGCCACTCCTCGAGCTCGCTGGCGTGCAGCTTCATGTAGTGCATGACGACCAACTGCAGCAGCCGCTCGAGGCGGCCCGAGGGCTGCGAGTCCGCGAAGAACGCGTCGACGGCGGCCTGCGCCTCGAGCACCATGGCGTCCGAGAGGCTCACGTCGCCGGTGGCCGTGATTACCTTGCACACGATGGACGAGCTCTCGCCCGTGAGCTCGGACGACAGCGACTCGCTCTTGTAGAGCCGGCAGCTGATGACGTTGGAGAAGAACCGGAGCGCTTCGATCTGGAGCCGCTTGGGCAGCGTGATCGCCGAGCCTGCAGCGTCCACGGGCAGCGTGAGCACGTTCCAGAAGAGCGCCAGGAACGGCGAGAGATACCCTCGGAACTCGACCGGGTACGCCTTCTGGACGTCGACGACCAGGCTGGCCATGCGATAGCAGATCTTGTCCAGCAGCTCGCTCTGGACGGCCACGCGCAGCGAGACCAGGCGTTCGAGTTGTTCGTAGAACTGCACGAGCGTCGTTTGCACGAGTTCTCCGTTCTGGAGCATCGCGAGGTCGCGAAAGGCGTTGAGCAGCAGCGTCGAGAGCAGCTTGGTGTTGGTGAGCAGCATGCCGAGGTGGTCGTTGCTGGCCGTGGCGTCCACGGCGTGGGCCGTCGCGCGCCAGTGCTGCAGCGCGAGCGGCAGCAGCTCGACGCCGAGCATCGCAAACTGCTTGCGGTGGACCATGAGCCGCCGCGTCGCGAGCTCCTTGGTGAGCCGGTACGTGACGTCCACGCACCGCCGCCGGCGCGGCAGCGGCGTGGCCTCGTAGTGCTGCAGCGCCTGCACCATGGGCGGGAAGAGCTGCTCGAACGTCCACTGCGCCGGGAAGTCGCCGCGCGCGACCGTGGCGACCACGAGCGACAGCTGCAGCGCGACGTTGGGCGCCGGCTCGTTCAGCGCCGCGAGCAGCAGCACGCGCCGCAGCTGCGCGCGCTCGCCGTCGCTCCACGCGCGCGTGGCCTTCCAGTTGCGCTTGGCAAAGTGCTTGAGCCAAATGCACGCGAGCAGCCGCACGTTCGTGTCCACGGCGTGGTCGCGCGGCGTCGCGTCCGGCAGCACGAGCACCTGCTCGCAGAGCGCGAGCACGAAGGCCGCGGCGAGCGGCTGCTGCTGCAGCGCCGCCAGCTGGCGCTCGGCGTCGGCGCGCAGCGGCTCGGGCGCCGCGAGGCTCTGCGCCAAGAGCGCGAGCATCTCGCCCGTGGCGGCCATTTGTCCGTAGCTGGTGGGTATGCAGTCCCTCGTTTCGTGGGCGCGCGGTCCCTCGTTCGACCCGAACTTAGGATCTGTGTGTGGTCCACACTCGATTGAATTGCAGGTTGCGGTTTTTTGGCTGCAATTCAAATGAGCTGCTAAGTGCCCTAGCCCGCTCTTCTATGACGGCGGGTGATGGTCCTTTCCCTGGCGGCCGCCAGTCCTTTCGGGTCGTATACAAATTCCAAGTCAATTCGCCAACCCGGTCCTCCCAGCCAGTGAAGGCGCCCCACGGACCTCCCATTCATTCGCTCGATTGAAATTGACCGAGAACCCCCCCCGTACAAGCAAGAGACCATGGCCGACGACGAGCACCGCCCCGCGTACGTGGCGCCGACTCGCCGCGGCCGTGGCGAGAGCTGACGATTCTTTGTGCAGCGACCAGGAGCAGCAGGAAGGCGCGATCCCGATCGCCGACGGCGACATCGAGACCAACTGGGATGAAGTGATCGAGAGCTTCGACGGCATGGAGCTGCGTGAGGACCTGCTGCGCGGCATCTACGCCTACGGCTTTGAGAAGCCGTCGGCCATCCAGCAGCGCGCCGTCAAGCCGATCCTGATCGGTCACGACGTGATCGCGCAGGCCCAGTCCGGTACGGGTAAGACCGCGACCTTCACGGTCTCGATCCTCCAGAAGATCGACGTGGCGCTCAAGGAGACCCAGGCGCTGATCCTCGCGCCGACGCGCGAGTTGGCGCAGCAGATCGTCAAGGTCATTGTCGCCATCGGCGACTACATGAGCGTCCAGGTGCACGCCTGCGTCGGCGGTACCGCCGTGCGCGACGACATCCGCACGCTCCAGCAGGGCGTGCACATCGTCGTGGGCACGCCGGGCCGTGTTGGCGATATGATCAACCGCCGCGCGCTGCGCACGGACGAGGTCAAGCTCTTCGTGCTCGATGAGGCCGATGAGATGCTCTCGCGTGGTTTCAAGGACCAGATCTACGAGGTCTTCCGATTCCTCCCGGAGAAGGTGCAGGTCGCTCTGTTCTCGGCCACCATGCCGCTCGACGTGCTCGAGGTGACCCACCGTTTCATGCGCGACCCGATCCGCATTCTCGTCAAGCGCGACGAATTGACGCTTGAAGGTATCAAGCAGTTCTTCATCGCCATCGACCGCGAGGAGTGGAAGTTCGACACGCTCTGCGATCTCTACGAGACGCTCACGATCACACAGGCCATCATCTACTGTAACACGCGCCGAAAGGTCGACTGGCTCACGGAGAAGATGCAGTCGAAGGACTTCACGGTCTCGGCCATGCACGGTGACATGGAGCAGCGCGAGCGTGACATTATCATGCGCGAGTTCCGCAGTGGCTCGTCGCGTGTGCTGATCACGACGGATCTGCTGGCTCGTGGTATCGATGTGCAGCAGGTGTCGCTCGTCATCAACTACGACCTCCCGACCAACCGTGAGAACTACATCCACCGTATCGGTCGTTCGGGTCGTTTCGGTCGTAAGGGTGTGGCCATCAACTTCCTGACGCACAACGATGTCCGATACCTGCGCGATATCGAGCAGTTCTACAACACGCAGATCGAGGAGATGCCGATGAACGTCGCCGACCTCATCTAAGCACCGCGATCGTCGCGTTGTAGTTCTGAGCACGCGACCACCCGCAGGATTCGAATGTACGAGTACGACGGCTCGCGGTTCAATACAGCAATAGGAAAAACATCCGTCGGGTCGCCGCCAGCTGCGAGCCTGATTCGTGCTTGGCGGTGGGCCTGCGAGAGGGAGAAAGGAAGACAAAGACAGTCGGGAGGAGAGGGAGATCGGTGGTAAGGTTAAAGATCCAGCGGTGGGCGGAGACGTGCGCGCTGGCCTTTTTTGATATACGAGCAAATGCATGTTGTCCCCATTGTTCGGCTCCGTGATCCACCCGTTCCTGTGGGTTGATGTTGAGTCAATCCACCGCTGACATGGCTTCACGTCAACTTCGACGACAGGCAAAAGCTCACCTGGTTTTGCGAACATGCCACTCCGGCTCATCTTCTTCTGCGAAAAGGCTCGTACTTAAGCGAATCCTCACCCACGCTGAATAGGACTGACTGGGAGAAGTGCAGGTAACGCCGCCCAGGCCACCTCTTCCCTCGGCTGAAGCACTCTCGCACGGGCTCCCCTTCCCGTTCCGTTCCTTCTCTGCCTCTCTCCCTTCTCGCGCGACCATGAGCAGCGCGCCCGTGGCCGCGGCGCCCGACGAGAGCTTCAACTACTACGAGGTGCTGGGCGTGGAGAAGGCGGCGTCCGAGCTCGAGATCAAGCAGGCCTACCGCAAGCTCGCGCTCAAGTACCACCCGGACCGCAATGCTGGCAACGAAGAGGCGGCCGACAAGTTCAAGCAGGTCTCCACGGCCTACGCCGTGCTGAGCGACCCGAACAAGCGGCGCCAGTACGATCTCGCGCGCGAGTCGGGCAAGGACATCGAGTTCGAAAGCGTGGACGTCGAGTCCATGGGTGGCTTTGGGCGCGTCGTCGGCGCGCTCTTCACCAAGATCGGGCTGCCCATTCCGACGCAGATCTCGCAGTCGGTGCTCTCAGCCGCGCGGGACCTGTGCGACGAGCGCAACAATGCGACGCAGAAGGCGACGGTCACGCCGCTGCCCTTCGGCGTCGAGCGCAGCGCGCGCGTGGACAAACAGGACGCGCACTTTTACCGGTTCACGGTCGAGCGCGAGCGCGAGTCGGTCGTGCTCATGTGCCGCTCGGCGTCCAAGTCCAAGTTCAAGCTCGTGCTCTTCGACTCGTCGGGCGCCGTGCGCATGGTCCAGGAGAGCATCAAGAAGCCCAAGTGCACGGCCGCCGACATGTACTTGTCGAGCAACTGCGAGCTCATGGATCTCCACGAGACGTGGCCGCTGCACCTGAACAACGACTCGGACTTGCCGGAGCTCTTCAGCAAGCTCTCGACGTTTGAGGTCAAGCGCACGATCGCACTCGAGCAGGGCGACCACTTGTTCTGCGTCTACGGCGACAACTGGCTCTCGGCCGTCAAGTACTCGATCAAGTGCCTCAAGATGGACGACAACGCGGCCGGGCTGAGCGCGATCCAGAGCAACGAGCGAGAGCTCGTGGAGATCAAGCTCGAGCTCGACGCGCTGCAGAAGGAGTACGTCGCAGCGCGCAAGGCGTTCGAGGAGGCCTCGGCCAAGGTCGACGCGCGGCAGAAGCGCACGGACGAGCTGCTGAGCGCACGCGATTTAGCCTACGAGAGCTTTCTGCAGGGGTGCGACCCGACGACGACGCTCTCGGTCGGCTCCAATGGCGCGCCCACCAGCATCGACGGCAGGCGATCTACGAGCACGAGCGCCGACGGCGTCAAGGCGATCTTCGGCGGCTTCTCGAACCGCTTCTTCAACAATAAAGACGACACGCGCGCGTCCACGGACTCGACGTCCAAGTAGTAGCAGTAGTAGTTATCAAAAGCCAACGATCAAATGGACCAAGTTTACTTAGAAAGCAACAAGCATTGAATTCCGAATAGGGAGGCTGCCTAGAAGTCGCTCAGCAGGCGCACAGTCGTCGGGTCCGGGTCGGCGATCGGCTTGGCCATGCAGTACGAGTGGAAGAGCCACGGGAAGAAGCCGAAGACGAACGCGAGCTGTCCGGCGAAGAAGGCGGCGCCGAACATGGGGAACGAGACGGCGAGCGAGTTGTAAAAGTGCGCGAGCTGCGTCATGCGGCAGTGGCGCGGCAGCGTCGGGTCGGCTTCGCTCTTGGCGGCCTCGGCGAGCGTGCACGGCAGCACGACGCCCGTGTCCAGGTCGACGTACCTCTGGTGTCCGAACGTGGCGTACTGCGGCGCGAGCGTGAGCACGCTAAAGAGCCCGACAATCGATATGTAGATGAGCACGAGCGCGACGATGGCCATGGTCGAGGCCGACGTGAGGCGCGGCTGCAGGCGGTCGAGGCGGAAGCAGAGCACGCGCACGCCGTGGCGCACGAGCACGATGAACGACACAGCGAAGAGGTAGAGGAAGAGCACGCCGAAGAGGATGTAGTCGAGCGGGAACGACTGCGAGGCGATCACGAGCAGACCGTCGATCGGGTTCGGGAACACGGGTTGGTTCAGCAAGAATCCCTTCTCGAAGCTCGAGTGGGCCAGCTTGTCGATGCTCGTGATAAGTACCGAGACGAGAATCAGCAGCGACAGCAGCAGCAGAACAAGCCCAACCGGCACTTTCCAGCAGCCCCAGCGATTCTTGAGCGAGAAGCGCTTGAGGTTGGCCTCGAGCACGGCCTTGCGGTCGTGCAGCAGCTTCTCGCGCAGCTTGAGCTGCTCGAGGCGTTCCTGGTCGAGTCTGCTCAGCTGCTGCTCGACGGCGTAGCGCTTGAGGATCGTGTCCTTGGTCTGGTCGGTGGCCTGGGTCTCCATGGCGTTCTCGCGTAGCAAATCCTCGAATGTGTTCTTGGTCTCGTCCTCGCCGTGGTCCTCCATGAGTAGACCCACGAGCGGCACGCACGCGAGCCCTCGCGCGGAGACAAAGACCCAGAGGTAGACGCCCGAGAGCACGAGAACGCCGACCACGAGGCGGAAGAACGTCTCGAGATCGGACGAGAAGCGCAGCAGCGGCTTGAGCCAGTCAATGTCCGAGGACGACGGCTTGCCGCAGAGCAGAAGCATGATCGCGAGCACGAAGAGGAAGCTGAGCCCGAACAAAAAGCAGAGCGTGCGCTTGAGCGCGACCCAGAAGCGCTGCTTGGGGCGGAAGAGCATCGTGATGTGCGCGATCTCGGTCTGGCGCGCGTAGTTGTACACGAGCGGCGCGCCGACGAACGAGTAGGCCGCGAGGATGCCGAGGAAGACCTGGTACATGACGCGCAGCGCGTCGGCGTTGGCGTGGACATGCGGCAGCGCGTTCTCGAGCAGATACACGTCCACGGGCGCCGTGAAGAGGCAGAGCAGCGCTGTGTAGAGCGCAAGGATGCAGACGACGTTGACGAAGCGTGAGGTGATCTGCAGCGGCGCGGCGCTGATCGAGGCCGCGCCGGCGAGCGCCGGCAGCGAGGACGCGGTAGCGTACTTGGGCTGGAAGTAGAGCACGAGGGAGGCGCTGAGCAGCAGCAGCGCGACGCCCACGGCCGCGTAGAGCACCCAGGCGAGCGCCGCGGCCTGGTCCATGGGTACGGCAGGCGAGGAAGGAATTCTGGGGCGGTTTTCTTCAAGGAGAGGAGGAATCCTAGTGATGTGGACCACTTGCACGGCACTGTATCGAGGGAGATGCTCGTAGTGACAGTGAGCTGAGATTTTTTGGAGATGTGGAGCTACGAGGCGTTCCTCGCGGAAGGCGAGCTGCTCGTAGCGCGCTCACAGCAGACGTTTGGCGAAGAAGGCGCGGCTGTGTGGGAGTGGAGACACGGACGGCGAGCGGTGCGCGGCGCATCGTGCTGGGATGGGCGACGTGGGGCTGAACGGGAGTCTGTGAGCAGCACTTGCTAGGCAACTCGTTCCTTGTTTCGAGAGACAACACGCGAATGCGGAAGCGACGCAAAGAAAAGACAGATGGCGCTGATGGTGGCGGTGTTGCTAATAGCGACGACCTAGAGGACATCAATGCGCTCTTACAAGAAGATCTCGACGACGACGACCACGTACAGCTGAGCACACCCGTTCCACTCACTTGTGAACCACCGCGGCTACTCATGAGATCTCCATGGTGTGCTGATAGTTCACCGACAGCTCAGTGTTAGCAGCTCCTCCAGACGACGCGGACGACGACGAGACCGTGCTCTACGAGTTCCACATCGTCTTCCACGCCGTGTATCAGACGCCCGTGCTCTACTTCCGCCTCTCGCGACTCGACGGCTCGCCCGTCGCATTCGACACCAGCGCGGCTCGCGAGGTCCAACTGCCCGGCGGCAACGCGCGCGCGGCGCTCGTGGCCATGGACGACCACCAGGTCCTGGGCACGCCGTTCTACTTGCTGCACCCGTGTGAGACGGCCAGCGCCATGGCGTTGCTGCTCGATCAGCCCCGTCTCTCGCACAGCCATCCACAGTCATCGCCGCCAACATGGCCGTTGGGCGCTAGCAGCGTTGGAAGGCCCTCGTACCTGCTCGCGTGGCTCAGCCTCGTGCAGCCCTTGACGCGCATCAACCCGCTCATGTACTGAAATAAGACCACTCACAATTTGAATCTGTTATGTTCGTCTTAAGTACGAGGATACCGTCGTTAAGTTCGGCTCGAGTCAGTTGTTTGAAATTCGTATTATTCTCCGTGAGAAAAGGCGACCGCACGACGCGATTGATTGACCCCCTCGCCCGATGGCCTCTACGCAGCCCAAGGAGCACGAGCGCGCGCGCAAGAAGTGAGTACCATGCAGCGCACCATCTGAGCCGGGCGCCTGCCAATTCCCAGCGTCTAACTCGCTCTCGTGGCTGACTGACAGGCCGCGCCTCTCGTTGTCGACGTCCGCCGTTCCGCCGGCTGCGACGAGCGGCGCCACGAGCCGCATGAAGAGCGGGCTGCCCATGCCGAGCGTCGGCGGCTCGCGGCTCCACTACGCGTTCGGCTCGCGCATCTCGGGCAAGGAGAACGTCGCGAACGCGAACGCTAAGCCCCGCGCGGAGCCCGTGAAGAAGCCCGAGCCCGAGACGGCCAAGTCGGCGCTCAAGCGCCGCCCCAAGCGCCGCGCGTCGCTGCTGCCGCCGTCGAATGCCGAGTCGGACGCGGAGAAACGTACCCACGTGAGCACGCCGGCGACGCCGGCGTCGGTGGCTGCGAGTGAGGCCAAGGACGACCAAGCGGAGACCCACTCGACACCGGCGGCGAAGAAGGCCAAGAGCGAACCTGTCGAGCTGAGTCCGACCAAGCCCGTGCGGTTCGAGGCCGCGAGCGCGACGGACCCGGACTTTTGGAAGTGCCGCCAGGAGTACGCGCGGTCCGCGATGGCCGAACTCAAGGCGCTCGAGTGAGTGGACGGCGTTTGGGTTTGCTTGCTCAAGAAAAGGATCTGACGTTTTTGGTTTTCTACTGCAGGGAGAGGATGCTGATGCTGGCCGAGTCGCCGTATTTGGATTTGTAGACGACACCCACCGTACAAGAAGACCCATCCTGTAAAATGTACTGCCTGTTTGATACACGATGATGCCTTGGTTTCTCATACTAGGAAGCGAGAGGTGTCAACGCGTGCTCGAGGCAAAAGACCTCAGTGGCCTGGGCGTGCACCGATCGGTTTGACGTCGGCGACCGAGTCGACGCTGAAAGGGCTCGCTGGACGGGATTTGCGAGGACGGAGACCGTGGCTATCTCAATCCGAGGAGTTGGCGGAACGGGTCTCTTGACATTGGTGGTGAGCTGAGGCCATTCCTCTGCCCGTGTCGCGTGTGGACCCACCTCTGGCACTCGTCATTACGCATTTCGGTGTTTTGTTCGGAGAGCTTCGATGGGCTTCCACGGAGCTGACCCCCCGAAAACCATTGTTCGTGGGTGTATCGATACAAGGACCAGTCTATGCGCCAGCGATTTCATCATGTGAGCAAGACCAGGCGTGTATTGCAAAATTATGCCTCACACTCGTCGTGGAGGCTGAGGGGAAGGAGACAAATAGGATCGCGATGCGGGACGGCGATTAGTTGAAGCGGAAGACGTGGACGAGGCCCGACTCGTACTCGGGCACGAAGATCTCGGTCTTGCCGTCGCCGTCGGTGTCGCCGCCGGCGACCTGGCCGATCGTCTTCTTGCCGGCGTCGAGGAACACCCTCACCTGGTAGTTGAAGCTCTTGTCCTTGGGCGTGAGCAACCAGGCCTTGCCCGAGCCGTCGCCGCCGACGACGATCGACGGGAGCGCCGACGCGGTCGACGGCTTGACGATGATCGGCGCGCCCGGAGCTGCCTGGCCGATGCCGCTGAGGATGTTGACGATGCCGCTGGCCGCCACGGTCTTCTTGAACGACGGGAGCTCGTAGATGAAGACGCCGCCGCCCGTGGACGAGCCGTCGTGGTTGGTCACGACGACCTCCTTCTTGCCGTCGCCGTTGAGATCGCCCGTGACCGAGCGGAAGACCGGGCCGATGGAGCTGTCGATGACCGTGGCGGTGAAGCCCGTGGTGGGCTTGAGCCAGTTGAGGTTCGTGTAGAGCACGAGCTTGTTGGTGAAGAACTGCGAGGCGAGCAGGTCGGCCTTGCCATCGCCGTCAAAGTCCTCGATCTGGAAGAAGACGTCCGGGCCGTCGATGAGCTTGGTCTGGGTCCAGGCCTGGCCGAGCGGGTTGCTCGCCGGCTGCTTGAGCCAGTAGAGCGAGCCGTAGCCGCTGCCGATGAGCGGCTTGTTGGCGCCGGCCGTGACGATGTCGAGCAGGCCGTCGCCGTCGACGTCGAGCCACTCGATCTGGTGGTAGAAGCGGTCCGAGGTCGACGTGATCTTCTGCTGCTTGCCGGTCTTGCGGTCCACGAGCGTGATGGCGCCGTTGCCCTTGCCCGGCACGAGGAAACCGCCGGCCACGACGAGCACGTCGCTGAAGCCCGCGACCGCCGTGGTCGGCGCCGTCAGCGCCTCGTTCGGCCACGTGATAGAGGACGTGAGCTGCGTGGGCTTGATGGTCGAGACGCTGCCGAGCAGCGAGCCGACGTTCTTGACCTCGCCGACCGTGTCAGTGCTCAGTGCCTTGAAGGCCGTGATGTGGAGGTCCGGGCCGTTGAGGAAGAGGAATGCCGCGTTCGGGTACGAGAACTGGCCGACCTTGGTGATGGCCGTGGCGTTGACCTGGGCGTCGACGCCCGCGGCGAAGAGAGCCGTGGCGGCGCAGGCCGCGAACGAGAGAGCCTTGACCATCGTGAGCTTGGGAGCTGGACTGCGGAGAAGCTGGCGAATTGCCGAATGAAAAGAAACGGGAGGCGAGTGCCGCCGAGCCCCTCGGAGTTGCCGAGAGCCCAGGGGGGCTACGCTCTCCGTGGTGGTGGGGGAGCCACGCCAAAGGCTCTCGGCAGACGAGGATCTTCGACCATCAACGCGTGAGTCGCCGCAAAGATGCACTCCGGGTCACGGCATGCTGGACGTACTCAGATCGGTGGTACGTTCCATGGGCTGTCGTCTCGAAGAGCGGGCAGCGAACGAGACACGACTGGCCGTGGCGAAACGAAACAGTTTCCTATACAAACGTCGTAACAAGCAGAGCCAACTCACGCCACAGCCAGGGCAGGCGTGAACACCTGCACGGCGAGAGTGGGAGAGCTCGACTTCGAGGCGTGCGACGATTGCCAATCTGGGAAAGAGCCTTGAGGTGGAGAGACCTCGTGCCAATCCGACCGGGGGCAGCGCCCACGTCAAGTCGGATTGGCCGTGCTGTCGTCCCGACGGCGAGGTCGTCACGGGAAAGCTCCGCTGGATGAGAAGGCAACGGACGTGCTGCCTTCTCCTAAGATCCCTCCTTGTTGGTCGTCTCAGCAGAGATTCGGTGGAGAGGATCAGATCTGCCCGTGGTCGGATTGGCCATCAAGGACGACGGCCTGGCTTTGGACAACCATGGTTGAATCAGGATGACCCGTAGACGCACCCCCGACCGCCGTGATCAGCCCTGCTTGTTGTGGACAAGGACAAGAAGGGCTCTAGATTGGAGCCGTAAGCTGAGATTGTGCAGCGTGCTGTACGGTCTCCGCTATTGACATGGTGGTGGGCTGACTGGCATCTCCGAGGACCCCCCCAGTGACGTTTAAACTCGAAAGGAGATGGATCTCGTGCTTCTATTCGTCATCCATTGGTCGTGGCTAGCGAGACTGCCGTAGTGGATCAGTCTTCCTGTAATTGGCCATGACTGGGGACTCGGCGTCAACAATGGTTGCGGACCAACTGGGAGCGGAAAGCCGCGCAATCGAAGCTTGCGACGCAGTTTTGTGGTTCCGCCGCGGTCTGAGTCGGCTTCGACGTTGCAACGAGTGAGGAATGTTGACTCAACGAACGCGCCTCGGTCTCTCTCGTCGCACAAGCCAACACAACACAACACGGAGAAGCGTTATCGGGAAAAGTTGAATTAGAGGGTCTCTCCAGGCCGAGGCAGCACGGTCGCGCTCAGGCGGTGCGGCTTTCTCCCGCCACTTGTGGGCGTGGCCGTGCGTGCTCGCAGATCCAGGCGCGCACTCGCGAGTCGCTCGAGATTCCCCGCGGCATCCTCCAGTGTCTCGAGGTGAGACCGCCGCTCGTTCGGTCGTTTCTTGTCGCTCGGTGTGGAGGTGTGGAGACTGGCGTTCCACATCTCGTCGTAGTTATGAGACGCAGTGGACACTGTCCTCAGCCCTGGCTGGCTCTGTGCACGGATGAGCGAGGCGAAGCCAGTGGGCACGACGGGAGCGGTCGAATCTCGCGGCTCGTCATTTCTACGGAGACCGTGGATGGTCAGCGTTGTAGCAGAGAGACAGAGCGTCGTGGAGAACTTACCTGCGCTTGGTCTCGTGCTCCGCGAGCTCGAGACAGCGCGTCTTCCACTTGTTGCAGCGCTTCTGCGCGAGATCGTGGACCTTGTGCAGGTGCTGGTTCTCCTGCCGCAGCTCGTCGATGAGCTTGGTGGCCTGCTGCTTCCACTCGTGCTCTTCCTTGGCGACCTCGTCCTTGAGCTTCTCGATCGTGCGCGTCGCGTGGAGCTGCGCCTTCTTGATGCTCGCGACGTCTTGGAGCCGCAGCTGGCTCTCTTGCTCCAGAATGTCGTTCTCAATTTTCTACAAGACAATAATTAGGAAGCTGGAGATTCGGACGGCGGAGGGGGGAGATCTGTGCTCGCACCATCTTCTGGTAGTGCTTGGTCTGCTGGTTAAACCGCTGCATGAGGTTGTCGACGCCGATGCTCTGCAGCTGCAGCTCGTCCTTGAGCTTGGCGTTGGCCACGAGCGCGTTCTTGCTCTCCTCGGACATGGCATTGAACGCCTTCTTGAGGTACTCGGCGTCGAGCTCCTGGAGTGCCTTGCGGAAGGTTTTTTCGAGCGCCATCTTGTGGTTGAACATGTCGAGCCGCACTTTGTGGATCTCCTCGGCGTGGCCGCGGTTCTGTTCTTCGAGTTGCTGCATCAACTGGTCCACGCGCTCGCGCAGCGCGTGGTTGGAGCTTTCGAGCACGTCGTAGGCCTCGACGTGGAGCTCGAGCTGGCTCACTTTGCGGCGCAAGACTTGAAGCTCGTGGTCCGCCTGTAACTTTTGCGTGAGCGCCTCGTCGTCGTGCATGCGCAGCGCCGCCGCGTGCTTCTCGGCCTCGCGCTGCAGCATGGCCTCCATCTGGTTGATCTGCTCCTGCTTGGCGCGGTTGTCGCGCGTCATGCGCTCGATGATCTTGGCCTCCTCGCGCAGCTGGGCCTCGGCCTCCTCCACGCGCTTGCGCAGCTCATCTGTAGATCACCACCGGACAGGTCAAGGAAGCCTCCACGTGACGCGCAACGTAATGGGTCAGAAACAAACGAAAAGAGGATATTCATTGGTCGCGATGGCTGCGTCGCGGTCCAGCCCGGCGCTTGACGCTGGAGACGGGTCCTTGCTCGCCGACTTCCTGGTGAACCCATGTCGCCGCGTAAGAGAACGTCGCGGGGGGCGCGCCCATACAAACACAAAGAGATCGAGAGTCGGTGAGCTGGCGAGAAAAGCAGAGGAGGAGCTGAGTGTCCCTTGGCGGAAATCCATCGAGCAGCCACCACGCACCTCTTCGGCCCCATTGACTCAACGACGAGCACACGATCCGCCAAGAAGCTCTGACTACTTGAGCGGCCAGATGGCTGCACTCTGCAAATAGCCAGCGCCATTTCTCGCCCTTACATAGCGAAACAAGGTGAGACGGAGCCCAAATTTACCAAATTCAGGTGATATAGTAGCTAGTTGCCCTTTCAAAATAGGCGGATAGTTGGGTCGATTCTCAAAACCAGGTGGGTAAGCATACACGACGTTCACGTGGGGTGGCTCGCATGGAAGTGGGCATCGCAGGTGGCGTCCGCCGACAGTCCGCACTGATCACAACCCGACACGGACAGGACCAGCATCCGTTGCGGATAGGCCGGCACGTTTAGTGGAGACTCGTCAGTCGGCGCGGCGAGTTCGTTGATCCGAGGAGCCAGCTGGCGCCACGCTAGCCACGTCTCTGCGGTCTCCGTTGCCAGGTGTACGGACCAGTCGATGCGTCCACCTGCCAGCTGATGGATCGATCCGGTCTCGATGTAAAAGTCTATTGCTGCTGGGATGGGAGAGATGCCCGGAGCTCCAGCTGGGAGCTCAACGTCTCCTACAGAGTTCTGGCAGAGTCGGAGCAAACCTGACATTTACCAGGACAGGCGATCCGCAGAGGCGAGGGTCGTTAGTCCGGGTGGGCAGTCACCCACGCGTTTCGTTGGTGAGCTCGGCGCGCGAGTGACCCCGTCGCTCACAATTCGATTTGCTTCCTCCGCAGCAAGCGCATTCCAATCCACAGAGCACTCTCGCTTCTCCTCACACACACAAACAGAATGCACTCCCCAGCTCAGCTCGCTGTCCTCTTCGCGGCCATCGCCGCGACTGCTTCGGCCGGTTTCAACTCGGACATCATGCAGAATGGCAACCCGGGCGTTGTCAAGCCTGCCGGCGGTGCGGACCCGGCTACCTCGAGCACCAACAACAACAGCCCGAACCAGTACGTCCCGGCCGTCACGCCTGCCGTCACGCCGGCGCCTGTGACCCCGAAGCCGACCCCGGCTCCTACTCCAGCCCCGACGCCGGCCCCGACGCCTGCTCCTACCCCGGCTCCTACTCCAGCCCCTACTCCGGCCCCGA
>JAADVR010000211.1:0-46005 GCA_023335855.1 Pythium scleroteichum
AACGAAACTGCAGTGGAATCTGCGTACGAGCCACGAGTGGCCGCATCCACGAGCTGCAACCACAATTTCCCCGCCATGTCTTCTCTCGAGCCACGACTGTTCCTGTAATCGTCGACACCAGCGCACCTCGCTATCGAATCACGACAGGTCTCTCAAACCTTGACGCATCAATCGCTTCACAAGTGAAGAACAGTTCATCCTTCTCAGGTGGCGCCCTGTCGCAAGCCGAGAACAGCCTCGCGCTCGGAAAAGGGTGGGAAACTCAGCGCGAGCACTGGTCAATTTCAACGGTATGAGTAACCTGCAGGTGGCGGACTTCTGTTGGTCTTACTCTTCGGTGAACGTCATCTGGCCCCCTCGAGCATACACAAACTGGTACTTAATAGCGTGGCGCCTCCGTGGCCGTGGGGGTTGCCTGCGCCGCCAGAACCAACATCGGTTTTGTCTTCTGTTGTTTGCGACGATCAATGAGAGCCCGCAACTCACCAAATCCAGTACCATCTGCCACTGCAGCTTGGGAGTACCACACCAGCTCGAGTAAGTACGAGCGCATCCACCACCTCTGGGCAATTGCCTCACTGCATAAGTGTGATGCAGTGCGCTGCCTTTTTGCTAGCTGCTGAAGCTGGAAAAGGTGATAGACCTAGCGTGTATGCGGGGAATACACGCAGGCGAACTGGAGCCCGTTGTGACAACTCCAGTTCTGATTAGTACCTCACGTTATGTATCCCTTTGCCAGTTCTTTGGAGCTTTAAAGTATGGGGAAATACGTCCACTTGGAGTAATCCACCAACCCAAGAAGGCTCACCAGCTCGGAGTAACAGAGAGAACCAGTCTTTGAATACAAATATAAACGACACGCCTAGACCCAGGACGGAAGATTTAACTTCGATCCGCTGGGTCTCGCCTGGGACGGAGGATGTCCCTCGATCCGCCAGGCTAGAAATCCCCTCTGGGATCTAGGAAACTCTCTCTCACCAAAATGGAGTGTATGACAATATCTGGTAAGCTACAGACAGCTTCCAGCTAATCGCAACCCAGAATATGCAAGAATATGGAGTGCTCCAGGTCTCTAGCACAGACTAGTACCCTTTGCAGGTGCCTCTAGGGCTGGGATGGGGGTTTGCTCCTCTCTTCACTCGCACACACCAATATCCACTCACCAGGCAGCCAGACACACGCGCACACAGTCCACTACGGTAAAATCCAACACGTACAGGCTTACCTTGTGGCGTAGGTGCTTGGTCCTCCCGCGGTTCTACGGGGGAGTCTTGGGGAGTTGAGAGCAAAAAGCGAAGTCTCTTGATAGGGGGCCAGAGGCCCCAAGGGGAGCCGGAAACCGGCTCCCAAACCCTACCTACTTTTGTTACTGGATCTGATCCCTACCCTATTTTGTACGAACGAACTGGAAATGGCGCGAACTGATCTGGGAAACCGATAGAAACCGGTACCTGGAGCTGGGTATCCAGTCTCCGTCCAGAGATAGCCAGTCCCTGTACCACCCGAAAACCATCCACTGAGAAAATCAGGGACTGGACCCAGATCCGGGTACGTGGTACCGGACTGGGAAAATGGGTGGCTACCTGGTACAATGTAACAAGCGGCTGCTACAGTTGTCATTCAATCTAGTTCTAGCTCTGGGATCCGGGCAGAGAACTGGGGCACTTTATCATAAGGTAGAATACCAAAGATTTTGACATACGTAACTAACCTTCTCGAGCAGTGCCGAGACATGGCAGTAGATGGGTTTCTGTCTGAGATGATTCCCAATCTTCCCCGGAGTATTCAGCTAGTTGCATCCGATGCGGCTTTCTCCATGCACGACCAATTGGCAGAAGTCGTACAGCACATCGCCGCAGCGGAAGGATTTGCCACTCTTCACTCCTCAGAGGAGGACTACGGTGAGCTCGTGAACCACCAGCAGGTCGCACACGACGTGTGCAAAGAATCTCTCGCTGCCTACAAGGAAATCGTCCAAGATGCCATGGCCACCGCAGGAGGAGCCGGAAGATTTCGTGGACTAAAGATCCCCACGCCAGATACGCCGTGGAAGAACAAGCTCGGAGCCCTTCCGAAGCTGTCTGTTGAAGGAGGAGTTGTTCTTGAGGATTCAGAAGTCATCGCGCGTCTCAACCAAGCGGCCACCTCATCGAGAAACTCCGCCAAAGCCTTCTCGACCTTCTGTAGACCATCGCCGAGCTGCTCGAGCTTCGCGAGCAGGTCTTCTACTTCGTGTAGGCGAGACCATATAAGTCGTGCCATCATTGCCTCGACGATAGCCGCCTTGGTCTCGGCACTGATAGAGGCAGCGCGCTCAGCATGCGCAGGTGCTACCTCTCCAGCGGAGCCGCCATCGTCGCCGTCGCGGCGGATCCAATCCTCACTATCCTGCCGAACGCCACCCGACTCTTCCAGTTTTCCACCTCCGTCTTCCATTGTGAAAATACGCGCCAACTCGTCTCCCCACAGATCACCACTTTAGTGTTCGGAACCTAATTTCGGGAAATCGCCGTGAATTGAGGTAGTCCACGCAAATAACCGATCGGACTATTCAACTATTGGGCGAAACTATTGAACTATTCGGTGTCGCCTGTGCCGAAAATATTCGTAATATACGAGAAAGAATCGAAATATCTAAGATTTGTTGCAACTATTGCACTATTGCACTTTTTCCTGACGCGACTATTCGACTATTCAGTAAAATACACTCGAAAATACCCCTAACCACACGAATTGTTGAATATTTGCCGATTTTGGACCTTTTATGCACCGCGAATAGTTGCTCCAACGCCGTTCAGCAGGGAGTGCGAGCGGTCCAACTGTGTTGGCCGAGGCTCTGGCCGAAGTGCGTGCTTTCCATCACGACCAGATCCAAGGTGATGGATAACAACGCGAGCTGACAACTTGTCGTACATAAACAGGGTATGTTTCCGGATATTTGGGAATCACGTACATAAATAAGCCCATCTAAATGAGTTTTTGTGATTTACTTGACCATTTTCGACGGTTGAGGAGACCTTGGGAACCACCGAGGCAGTGGACGATCTGCCCGCGGTGCGAGCAGTAATGCAACCGAAGGAGGATGGACTTGGGTGCTTCAACTTGTGTGTGAAGAGCTCTTTTGCGCCAAGATAGTTGGGATTCCTCCAATCCTGCAAGTAACATCGGTCCAAGAAGCCCTCACAGCATTTATACTCTCCGTTCGTTCTTGTTGAGCAAAGCCTTGCTGATGTCGCATTGGACGGTCCACGGCCGCGTGCACGTCACCGACAGGCTTCCAGATCGCCGCGTTCCACGGCCGCGCGGGAGACGAAGTCGACTGCACGCAATGGACCTGCGGCTGGAAAGAACCAGAGCATACAATCCCAAAAGTTGTGCTGCAGCTCAACTCAGACGTGAGGACTGACCGCGGTTGTGGCTCTTTCGCGTCCTTCCACCACACCAGTGATTCGATAAAGGCTTGTTCAGTATCACACTTTACAAACAGGAAAGTCTGTGCACTGAGGCGGGAACGCTAAGTACATCGATTGCCTACAGTCCGCTTTCAAGCCGTAGTGCTTTGTTACACGCGCGTGTAGACGACACCGAGCGCGTCGACTTCGTCTCCCGCGCGGCCGTGGAACGCGGCGATCTGGAAGCCTGTCGGCGCCGAGTACGTGGCCTTGTTGGCCGTCGTCGCGCCGATCGCGAGCGTGCGGCCTGAGCTGGTGGTGAACTTGACGTAGAACACTCGCGTCGTGCCACTGTACTTGTCCGTGTGGATCTCCACCGACTTGAGGTACTCGCCCGAGTTGAGCGTGAGCGTCTGGGCCGTGCCGCCCGTCCCACCGTGCGTGAATGACTTCCCGCCGATAGCCACCGAGACGGCATCAACGCGAGATGCGCCTCGCACCATGAGCGACGTTGGCTTGACGCCTGTCGGGACGGTGTTGACGTCTGTGAACGGCGTGCCGTGGGGGCCACCAAACGCAGCGCTCTGGCGCAGGGCCGAGTTGAGCGTCCAGCTGAAGGTCGACGAGATCGGCACGTGGTCTGAGAGCTGCTGGTCGGTCGAGTTGGCAAAGGCCGCCGACTCGGTGTTGAACTTGACCAGGTTGAGCTTGAGCAGGTTGTTGCCACGGAAGAAGACCTTGTCCACGACTTCGCAGTCGTTGGTGGTCTTGTCAAGTTCACACGCCAGCGCGGCGGCACCTGCGGCGGGTGGGCTGCCCTTGCGCACGTACGAGACCCAGGCGTCAGTCATGCCCGTGCGCGAGCCCAGGTCGCGGATGTTGTCGAGCGCGCGCGTGTAGCGCGAGTTGGTGTCGCCGAAGAGAACCACGGCCTGGTCCTTGGAGTTGGCGTTGATGTAGTCGATGACCTGGTTCAGGTTGGCAGTACGAGCCACCTCATCGGCATCCTTGGTTCCGGCGTCGGTGTGCAGGTTATACACGTCGACGAACACGCCGTCGACGAGCTGCACCTGCACGCGCGTGAAGCCCTTGGGCGTGAGGCAGTCGGCGCCTTCGTCGTTGTTGCACTTGTCCCACTTGACACGCTCCGTGTCGGTGATCGCCGTGAACGGGAAGTTGGAGAGCGTGTTGAGGCCGCTGCCGAACGGCACACCGCCGCTCGTGGCCGTGCGGTAGGCGTGCTTGTCGTTGTCGTACAGTGTTGCGTGGTAGTTGAAGTCTTCCTGCACGTTCACGATGTCGAAGTTGCTCAGCCGCTTCCCGACCTCGGCCGTGTTGATGGCCGGATTGCTGCTCGAGATGGTGGCCGGCAGGCCGGCAACGTTGGCCGAGAGCACAGTGAACTGGCCGGATTCCTGGAGGGCGCGAAGCATCGTTTGGTCGGTTTGTGAGGTTTGTGAGGTGAAGCGAAAGTGAGCAAGTTGGTAGACAGTGCCTCCGCGTGGCAAGGGGCTCTCTAGGCACGAGGGGCCTCCCCGTCTCGAGAGGGTTCAAGAATCCATCACCGAGCGCATCTGCACTGTGAGTGTGATGCTTGACGAGCAGGGATGCTCGTCAATCTTTAGGCGTGGAGCTTTGCATCATCACGAGTTATCAGCTTCACCGAAGGATCGCTTTCAACATAAATCATAATTGATACCATCACTTTATATAGACGTATCATTTTAAACAGGCAAATATTAAACGATTATGTGAATTCGGCATCTGTTGAGGGTGTTGGGATGAATTATGAGGGGTCTTACCAGGTGGTGCCTCGTCAGCAATCGGCTTCGGCGAACTGACTGGCCGCATCTCCTCTCTGATGCGACGCAATCTTGGTTCCTTGAACCACGAACTCTACGTCAAAGAGATGGGAGACCATGAGCGTGGAAGCCTATGGGGTAGCGAACTGTTTTGTCCTCTTCCACGTGTACAATATTGAAGAGATCCTCTCATTTACACTTACGCGACGCCCGCGGGCTGCTCTCTTCGTCAATTTCTCAGTCCAAGTTCGCACGCCGAGCTTTCTGTAACGTTCGGATTCGTTCGGATTCGTAGCATGGATGTGCCTGATTCTGTCGCTCGGTGACGCGCAACTTCCTGCTGGAGTCATCCTAGCAAAGTGGCACTGCTGGGCGAAAAGATTCAACTTCAAGAACGATCGACTCATCCTTCTGCAGCACCAGGCCGCATGTGGGTATCTCCATTATTCGTTTGGCTGTGGCTGCGTGCAGTCCCTAATTCCCGACAGAGTTACTCAGTTTCAGGTCACCTCAACTCTGGTTTGTGATCTGTTGGCGCCGTGGCAGCTCATGCGATGAAGATTCAAGCAGCGGAAGGTCGTGGGTGCAGCGTCCAACGTTAGATTCTGAAGTTTATATTCTCATCAGAAGACACACGTTGTTAATACGTATTTCTATCACTCAGCGTCACCAATACTGTAGTTGCCTACCTCACGCAATGCAACCACCGACGGGAACTCTATCAAACCCTGATAATACTCCTCAGGTCACGACCTTACGCTTTTGTGTAGATCACGCCGAGACCATTGAGCTCCTCTTCGGCACGGCCGTGGAAACCGGCGATCTGCCATCCCGTCGGGGCCGTGTAGGTGACCTTGTCATTCGACTTCGTGCCTGCCTCGACCGATCGGCCCGCAGTAGTGGTGAACTTGACGTAAAACACACGGGTCTTGCCGTCTTTCTTATCCCAGTGCACCTCCGCCGACGTCGCCAGCTCTCCATCGTTCAGCGTCAACGACTGGGCAGTGCCGCCCTTGCCGCCGTGCGTGAACGTCTTGTCGCCAATCTCGATCGACACAGCATCCCACGCGCTTGTCTCCGCGAACTGAGATCGTCTTCAGCTTGGCACCGACCGGAACTGCCCCGACATCCGTGAACGGCGTGCCATGCGGACCGCCAGCAGCCGCACTCTGCCGGATCGCAGGATTCACGCTCCAACCCAACGTCGCCGACAACGGCACGTGGTCCGACAACTGCTTCCCGTCCGGACCCGCAAACTTGGCCGACTCCGTGTTGAACTTGACCAGCTCCAGCTTGAGTAGGTTGTTGCCGCGGAAGAAGATCTTGTCCACCACCTCGCAGTCGTTCGTCGTCTTCTCGTTGTCACACTTGAGCGCTTCTGCACCGGCCTCTGGAGGGCTCCCCTTGCGCACGAACGACACCCACGCGTCCGTCATGCCCGTGTGCTTCACAAAGTCTCGCACGTTGTCGCCCGTGCGCGTGTATCGGGTGTTGGTGTCGCCGAACACCACGACGGCCTGGTCCTTGGAGTTGTTGTTGATGTAGTCGGCGAGTTGGTTCAGGTTCGCGCGACGAGCCTCGAGGTCGGCGTCCTTGCCACCCGCATCCGTGTGGACGTTGTACACGTCAAGGAACACGCCGTCCGCGAGTTCGACCTGCGTGTACGTGAACCCTTTCGGGGTCATGCAGTCGGCGCCTTCGTCGTTGCTGCACTTGCTCCACTTGACGCGGTGGAGCCCGCCGACGCTCGTGAACTTGAACTTGGACAGCGTGTTGAGACCGCTGCCCATGGGAACACCGCCGCTCGTCGGCGTACGGTGCGGGTGGCTGTTGGCCTTGTAGAGCTCGGCGTGGTAGTTGAAGTCTTCCTGGACGTTGACGATGTCAAAGTCGCTGATGCGTTTTCCGAGCTCGGGCGTGTTCGTGGCCGGGTTACTGCTCGAGAGGAGGGCCGGCAGACCGGCGACGTTGGCCGTGAGCACCGTGAACTGGCGCGCTTCTTGGAGACCACGGAGCATAGTGGATGGTGTCGCTTGAGCTCAAGACCGGCAATCGCTGAATGAGACCTGGGAATCCAAGGCCCTTGGATCCATCCAGGAGACCTCTGGTGATGGATGAAATGATTCGGGTGAGGTCCCGTCTTGGTGGGCATAAAACGGGCAATTTCCCCCAAAGTTTAGGTTATCTATTTGTTTCTGCCATCCGCCAAGTCCGACTCGCTGTCTTGCTTCGACAGCTGGGGCAGTTGCTCGGCGCCGTGTGGAGTCTGTGAATGACCGGTACGTTGGATACGCCGCCACGACTGATGGAGCGAGCTGGTGGGTGGGGCCTCCAGTTCTTCATGGGCTCGCGGACTTCGACTCTACGCTGACTACGCATTTCTCCGCTGAATACTATTAGTTCCTCAACGAATCCCCGTGTAAATAATCGAGGTGCGACATCGACGAACCAGCGGAAAGTCCAACATTTCGTTTACGCGGCATTAACCACCGCAACGCACAGCCACAGCTTGGTGGATTCTCGTTTGAAGTTTTCTTCTGATAGATACGCGCCATCGTGTGGTTCAGATTGTCTTGCTTAGATACGCGTGTAGGTCACGCCGAGCGCGTCGACCTTGTCCTCCGATCGCCCGTGGAACGCGGCGATCTGCCAGCCGGCCGGCGCCGTGTACGTTACCTTGTTGGACGTCGTCTTGCCCATCTCGAGGACCCGGCCGCTACTGGTCGAGAACTTGGCGTAGAAGATGCGCGTGCGGCCGTTCTTCTTGTCGCTGTGGAGCTCGGCCGACTTGACGTACTCGCCGGCGTTCAACGTGAGCGTCTTGAGCTCGCCACCCTCGCTGCCGTGGTAGAATGTTTTGCCGCCGATCGTGATGGACACGGCGTCGACGCGTGCAGCGCCGCGCATCGCGATCTGCGTCGGCTTGACGCCCAACGGCACGTCGTTGACGTCCGTGTACGGCCACCCCCACGGGCCACCAAAGGAAGGACTCTGGCGAATGCCCGGGTTCAGTGTCCAGCTGAAGGTCGATGACAGAGGGACGTGGTCCGACAGCTGCTTGCCATCCGAGCCAGCGAATTTGGCCGATTCGGTGTTGAACTTGACCAGGTTGAGCTTGAGCAGGTTGTTGCCACGGAAGAAGATCTTGTCGACGACCTCGCAGTCGTTGGTGGTCTTCTCAAGCTCACAGGAGATCGCATCGGCGCCGGCCGCTGGCGGTTTGCCTTTGCGCACGTACGAGATCCACGCGTCCGTGAGCCCCGTGCGGGCACTGAGATCGCGAATGTTGTCGTCGGCTCGCGTGTATCGCGTGTTGGTGTCGCCGAAAACGACCACGGCTTGGTTTTTGGACTGGCTGTTGATGTAGTCAATCAGCTGGTTGATGTTGGCCTTGCGAGCCGTGAGATCGGCCGATTTGGTGCCGGCATCAGCGTGGAAGTTGTACACATCCAAGAAGACGCCCTCAGCGAGCTGCACCTGCTTCCACGTGAAGCCCTTGGGCGTGAGGCAGTCGGCGCCTTCGTCGTTGTTGCACGTGTTCCACTTGATGCGGTCGATTTCGCCGAAGTTGGCGAACGGGAACTTGGAGAGCGTGTTGAGACCGCTGCCGAATGGCACGCCGCCACTCGTGGCCGTGCGGTAGGCGTGCTTGTCGTTGGCGTAGAGCGTCGCGTGGTAGTTGAAGTCTTCCTGGACATTGACGATGTCAAAGTCGCTGATCCGCTTGCCGAGCTCCGCGGTGTTCTTGGACGGGTCGCTACTCGAGATGATGCCCGGCAGGCTGGCGACGTTGGCCGTGAGGACGGTGAACTGGCTGGACTCTTGGATGGCGCGAAGCATCGCAAAAGAGCGTTGTGGGCTTGGAAGTAAATCGCAGAATGAAGAGGTTTCTCGAACTTCCTGCGGGGAGTGTAGAGCATGTGTAACTACCTGACTCCTACGAATCTGATGGGGCACTTGCGTCTGTACAGTGCTTGCTGACAGACTCACGCAATGCGCTAGCGCACAAAGCCCATCTTCATGAGGACAAAGGTGGCGAGTTGGTCTTGCGCCTGATATGCCAAAGCTACAAGTGATTCAAGGACAACTGTGTCAAGTGGGGACGTGTGGAGGTTAGTCTTATTTCAAATCCGTATCATCCAACTCCTACTCTGATTTTGTCAGTCCCACTCTGTCACTCTGTCACGCAAATACGGACTTCTTACTGGCTAAAGTTATGTTTATCTTCGTTGTTGATTTGTCATAAATATGGGAATTTCTTATTAGAAATGACGTGACGTTTCTAATAGAATTATGGTTCTGGATCTGCGGTCGCCCAAATCTCGACGCCGGCCGCGAAGCGGGCGACAACAACTAGTCTTTTAACGATATGTATTGCAGTGAGGCAATCGACATCACTGCAATGAAGAAGTGGGACTGACCTGGCTGTCCCGCTTCTTCATTGCAGTTAAGTACTTCGATGTAACGCCTTCGGGTTGGACCTGCTCGGGGTGATGCGACCCAGAAAGGTCTGCTTGCTCCGGGTGATGGTCTGCATTACAATGCTACAATGTGCGCGAGTCTCCTCCACGTAACTTACACGGAGGCTACATTACAATGTTACAATGCGCGTGAGTCTCCTCCACGTAACTTCCACGTAGGCGAATCATGTCCCTACGAGTGTTTGCTCTGGCAAACTGTAGACTCGCGGCACAGGTAGTTGCACGTTTGCCCGCCTACAGTAGTGAGCTTGTTGCCGCTCCGACGCATCTCGCTATCTCATCCTGTTATCACCTCACGCTGAGCTCGATTTCTCAGCTCATTGATGAAGCTCTCGATCTTGGCATGCCTTTGCAAGAACGGATTCGTGTTCTTCATCGCAGCAATCGCCGCAAGGGCTGCCGTAAACTCGTCGAACTCCATGCGCTTGTAGTCGTCGCTTTCGATCGACATGACCGCTCGGAAAAGATAGGCAGTCTCATGCGCATCGAGCTGGAGCGCAACACCCTCGGTACCTGCAGTCGCCGGGTGCACTTGGTTGCCATCCAGCTCGAAGAGTCTGTAATCTTGCAGGAAGTTCACAAACTGGACGAGTGTCAAGCTGTTGTGCTTATTCTTTAATTTCTTGGGGATCCCGTTATCATCTGGTGTTGCTTTCTCATCTCCATCCACAATGTTCCCACTGTTCACAGTCTGCTTCTTCGCGTAGCTGAAGAATATCGTACGCAGGAACGGGCGGTTCTCCAGCAGAACTTTTGCAACCAACGGGTTCTTCAGCTTTCGATGGATGTCATGCTGCAGATGCCGTTTCGGGTGGTTGAGCACACCTTGAACGACAAATTCGCGACAAAACCGTTCCATGGTCTGCGAAGCTGTCCACTGAACCAGTTCCTTCTTCTGTATCGATCCAGCGCATCTCTGTTTCTTCCTGATATTCGCAGAGAGTTTCATCAGCGCGGTTTGAACTAGGAGGACAACGAAACGGTGTCTGTCTACCACGTGATCGTAACTCATGGCGTTGCTTCTACAGGAAATATTCGCGTATTCTTCCCGTCCGGCTTGTGTTTGACCCTTCGCTGTGTCGGGCAACTGGAGAGCAGCAGTATCAACGAACAGCCTCTCGCAGGTTGCAGCTGGGAGAAGCTGTCGGTCAATTATTCGCAAATCTTGGCCCATTGTCATCCACCGATCTTTCTCAAGTCCGCGAACTCCGGTAACGAGTTGTGCCGAGCAGTAACATTCGAACAGATGAGCGATCCACATCGAGTACCGCAAGAGAACACCTTGAAGCCGATCAAGCTCGGCTGTTCCCCACCCAGTCGTAGCCTTGATGGCGTCAACTGATTCAATTAATTCGCGCACGATGCGGTCGTCGAATTTGTTCGGCAATCTGCCACTTTCGGTAGAAGAAATTCCTTTTTCAAAACTCGAAGCGTAGTGCTCGTCGGCACTGGCTATGACTTTGACTGCTTGGTTGAGAAAGTAGAACTCAGTCAGACACCAATCGAACTGGTTACTCCGAGCTCCACTTGCGCACGCACGACGAGAGGCAACCCGCCACACAAATCCCAAGACTCGGCGAACGGCGTCAACGGTGTCAATAACAGACTCGCAACTTCGGAGACATGGAGTTGGATTTTTAACCGCAGTATTCATGACCCGTTCACACAATAGACGCCCAGTCTTGCGCAAATACACGTTTGGATCGTTCTCTGTCAACCCCAGGATCCAGCTCGACATTCGCTGCCACTCATCCACGATATACTTCCTGAGGTTTGGCTGAGTCTCTTCGTTCACAGGCTGATCTCTTAACTCCCACGCAGAAAAATCAACAGCAAAGTCGGCATTGCCAAAGAACTCGACTTGCAGAAAACGTTCGTAGACCTGGTTGAAGTGGATCTCACTCGGTGTGACATTGAATGTTTCCAGCAACATAACATACAGAGAATCCAAGTCTTGGTCCGTAATCGAACGGATAAGGCCACCTTGCATCAGAAACATTCGTAGTCGGTCCCGATTCAAGCCTCGAAGATATCTGTCAGCACTACCGTCAAGGCCCGCACGACGAGAGCGCTTCTTCGGGCCCGGTGTCTTCGCCTTTTTCACCTTCGATTCGTCCACGACAGATCGAGCTCGGCCTATCTTGGCCGCTGCCCCCGCTGCAGCGACTTCTTGCTCTTTGCGCTGCTTGGCTGCGACTAGAATCGCAACTTCTTCCTCCTTCGCGAGGCGAACGAATAAAGCACGAAGTTGAGTTTTCCGCCACTGAAGTTGCGTTGTAAACATTTCCATCAGAAGCACGAGAAAGATGTCCAGTGCCACCTTGCGTTCATCACCGCTTGGCTGGTAAAAGGGTCCAAGAAGATTCAGCAGTTCGTCATCCGAGGGCGATTCCGCATACGACAACAACAGATCATTGAAACATTCCAACGTCAGCGGGAACCCTGAATTCGTCGCAACCGCGTCAGCGTACTCCATTCTGGCACGATCAATGAGGGCCTTTTTCGCAAGCTCTTCTCCAGGTGGCCCTACAAAAGAGGGCGTCCCCACGCTGGACAGCGCGCTAGCACTAATAGTGCGGCTTTTCCGACGCTTCTTAGAAGGAGATGACGGCAAGTTGGATGTTCGATCTGCTGATGAAGTTTGTGAGGGTTTCGATTGTTTTGAAACGATCACTGTCTTGTTTGAGCCAGGTTTCTTGAGTGATTTGACATGCATTAGCTGGTAGATCATGCGAGTCAGATACAAAGCCTTCAAAGTACAGACGTAGCTTGCATGGCGATCGCGTTTGACGGCAAACTCCGAGTCAGCCTCGTAATCGACCCCGAGCTCAACAGTAGAAACAGCCTGGAGGACCCATAGCAGGAAATGCAGCTCTTCTTGCCCTCGCAGCCCTTCCAAAAACTCGCAGAAAAGCTGAATATCACCATACTCACCGCGTAGTTTGGTCAGTACCACAACGAAGCGCCGAAGGCTGCGCAGCGCATCCGCTTCTGTAGCGTGTCGCTCCAAAAAGTAATGCAACACGAACGCTGACAGTGGTGGCGACGATTCCCGGTACCATTTCGATCGGCCACACAGCTGTGGATCGATTTGCCTAGCTTCTTCTGCCATCAAATACTGCTCGTAAAGGACCCACATCAGCTGTCGCACGCTAGTAACCACACAGACATCCTGCACCCATTCCTCCACTGAGATGGAGACTGAGATGGGATCCACTGGGTTGCCTTGCTTGATCCTTCTCTTCTTTGTCGAGCTCCCTTGGCTTGAAAGAGACGCAGAAGGTGGTCTTCCGGTAGTGGGGACGTTTGCTCGTTTACGCAGCTTGGTCTGAGCTTTCGCTGTCTCCAGCTCCTGGTCCGTCATTAATAAATCCGCCAAGAATCTTCTGATGAGCCCGTCATCTTCTTCGATATCATACTCTGAGAAAGAGACCATGCGGAAGATCCACGGAGTTCCTCTGCTCGACTGGAAAGCGACCAGATGTGGGGTTGAGCCGAGCGACAATGTTGAAGGCAGTGCATCTTGTATGAGTTCCAATCTCTGTTCGATAATTGATCCTTGCGTGGTTTCGTTCAAAATGTTGGTGACATCCTCGGGTCGAAGCACCAAGCTGCCTGCCCGTGACTGTTGAGTCGATGGACCATTCCCTCGAATACCGCCTTTGGCAACACTCGCAGGTGGTTGATTTAGCTGAAGAGATTGAATCTTTGCGTTCAAGTCGATCTCGGTCTCACGTAATCGAAGACTCTCAATCTCAAGAAGCTTCACCCGCTTTTTTTCTGATTGTAGCTCGCTACGTAGCTGAGAAACTTCTTGATCCCTTAGCAGTGACTGGGATAGTTCGATGAGTCGCGCATGTTGAGATTGCCGCTCTTGATGGCTGAGTCGAATTTCTTGCTTCGCCATCTCCAGTAAACGTCCATACTCTTCGCACTGCCTTTTCAGCATCTCAATCTCCTCGGCATCAGTACGGCGCTCACCAGCTTCTTCAATTTGATCCTTAAGGCTGTAGCCTGGAACGTTGTCCGCTCCCTGTATAGCATCTCCTTCCTCGGTCTCTGGTCGGTTTGGCCTGTCTTGCTGGTCGGCGAGTCGCATGAAATTACTTGAGACTGCGATGCTTGCAGCATTCTGGTTTGACGCGAACTCTCGCATGTCGATAACTTCGAGCTCGAGCGTTTGCTTTTCTACCTGCAGGCTAGAATACTCGGTCTTGAGCTGCGCAAGCTCATCTTGCACAGTCTGCAGTGTCGATACATAGAAAGTTCGCAGCAGCTCATCTAACGCTGACCATCGATCGGCAATCTCCACAAGAAAATCTCGTAGATGTCCCTCCTCTTTTGCAGTCAGAGAAGGCAAACTGTCGGGATTGGCGTTGTCACCGTTCGGAAGCGTCGTCATCATGGCCGCCGCAATTTGACGCATTCCATTCCGAGTGAGTTGTACAAATTCCTGGGCTGGGCCACAAACAATGGCCATAACGTCGAGCTTGTTCTCGCGGACAGTATCCGCGATGGCGAGCAAGAGGTTATCCAGCGAGCAGCAAATCCGGAGAATGCGGCTTCTGTCGCGTTCATGCTGCCGAAACAGGGCATCTGCCTCATCTTCGTCTTCCTCGTCATCCGTAGCTGATCCTGATTCTCGCAAGCTCGTCATGCTGCTCTGTAACGGCCGCAGCAACTCCATGAAGCGAAGAATTGTTGTAGGTCCACTCTCTGTCAATCTAACTTTCCCCAACAGCGACTCAGCAGAATTCTGCGACAGCTTCTTTGAAGAGGACATTAGATCTGTCGTGCGCAACGACTGGAACTCGCTCATTTCATTAGACAGTCTTGAATATCGAGTTGGGGATGGACGTCCTGTAAGCGTCGGGGACACAAGTGCCTGAGCCAACACGCTGCTGTGCCTCGGACGCGACTTGCCGACCCCGTCGCTGTAATTGTTATTGTGGCTATTGCTACCGACGAGAACGAGCTGGCTTCGCATGCGACTAACACTGGACCGGATTTTCTGTGGCAGTTTACTCCGCTGAGGTGATACCCCAATTGTGTCGGTGCTGATAACGGGAGCATCTGAGAAATCAAAGGACCTTTTGCTCTTCGAGGACGCCTGGCGAACTATATCCTGAAGCTTCTTCGCGATTGGTGACGTTGAAGCCGCTGCCAGCGGAACTGGTCCATTTGTTATTGCGGTCGGGAAGCCACTTGCTGACAGCTCCGACGAGAGGCGGTACTTTCCCGCAGGAGGCGAGAGGTTTCGCTTGCTGCCCAAGTCGCGAGAACTTGGTAGCTGCTGCCGTAAAGAGCGAACCAGGAGGCGGCTCACCGTCCTTAGCCATCTTCATCCATGATCTCGATCTCAGTCCAGTGAACAGGCGTCAGATTTCGGATTATTGTTGGCGTAACCGTCTAAGGTCTTGAGTCATATTTGCCTTCCGGTTACAGGTGACCGCCAAAGTGGACGAGCTTGCCATTCACATACACGCGGACAAAGTTGCGAGCATCTCCGTTGTGGATGAGCTTTTGAAAAACATCGTGTGGGGAATCTCGCTCCGAGAAGTCGAGGTTTTTTGGCGTTTGGGTGTCCACGACAATCGCGTCAAACGATTTCCCTTCGGCAAACGAGCCGGTCTCGTTTTCGACACCAAGCGCTTGGGCCCCACCCATGGTTGCAACCCAGAATGCGTCCTTGAAATCGATGGATGAAGTTCGCTTGGTGACTTCTAGCGCCTTACTCGTCAGCACCGCCGTTTGAATGGCTCGCAGCATGCTTGGAGAGTATCCCCCAGCCATGTCCGTACCGAGACCAACGCTCACATTCTTGCCCCAGCACCGAGGCAAATCGAGAAAGCCGTTCGCAAAAAAGAAATTTGAGAGCGGGCAGTGGGCGATTGAGGCGCCGCACTGACCGAACTCCTCGAGCTCGTCGTCTGTGAGATGGACAGCGTGGGCCATGCAGCTCCGTTCGTTCAGAAGATTCGTCTCCATCAGAATCTGCGTATCTCGCTTGCCAGGATAAAGCTGCTCAACGAAAGCCTCCTCGTCCAGCGACTCGGCCGCGTGCGACTGAATGCGGACATCGTACATCTCTGCGAGGTCACCGAGTCTTTTTAGCAGCTCGAGCGAGCAGGTTGGGATGAACCGGGGCGTCACCACGGGCCGTACGAGCGCGTGGCCCTTCGCAAGGGTCGACTGGATAAAGGCTTCCGCATCGCGCAGACACTGGTCCGTCGACGGCGAGACGTAATACTCCGGTGCGTGTTGGTCCATCGAGACCAACCCGACGAACGCGCGCTGGCCACGCGCCGCCACGAGATCCACAAAGCACTCGGTGGCCTCCATGTGGATCGTCGCAAAGTACTGCGCCGTCGTGATGCCTTCGCTGAGCATGCGGTCGAGTAACTTCGAGTACCATGCCCGCGCGACCTCCACGTCCTGAAACGAAGCCTCCACGGGGAACGTGTACTTGGTGAGCCACTGCATGAGTGGCGTGTCGGTGCCCGTGCCTGTGTACTGATACTGCGGTGCGTGCACGTGCGTGTCGATGAAGCCCGGTATGAGAAATTGGTGCGGCGCGAGCGTGAGGGCGTCGGGCGCGTTGTCCACGAAGTGCGCGAGCTCGCACGGGCCGATCTCAGCGCGGAACGCGACGATGCGGCCGGTCGTGGGGCCGATCTCGACGAACGCGTCCTCGTGGATGTCGATGGCGCCGCGTGACGGCGCGTGGACCACGCGGCCGCGCACGAAGCGGAGCGAGTCTCCCACGGTTGGCGCCATGTTCCCACGATTCTGATGGAGGTAGCCGAACCTAACGAACTTAACGAGATTTCCTAAATTCTGGGATTACGGCAAGGAAACTCATACAATCGGGATGGCATGCCAACGTGTCAGACCTGGCAAGCCTTGTCGAAGTCGTAGACGTTGAGGTAGTAGTTCCAGATCTTCTCGATCTTGGTCAGCTTGCAGAAGATCTCGCCGTCGCAGCCGGGCACCGCAGCGACCTGCTCGTTGACGCGGATCTGGACGTAGTACTTGGCTTTGTCGTCCGAGTCATCAACCGAGTCGTCATCCGAGCCACAGTCGTCCTGTTTCGCGACGCACTTGGCCTTCTTGTTCTTGGTGTATAGGCGGAATTCGATGTTGGCCATGAAAGGCGAGAGTCGGGACCCGCGGAACTTTCGATCGTCGATCTGTTCGGCTGAGGCACTGGCAAGCAGTGGCGTTTTGTCCACGTAGCCCAACAGAGTCACAAGCGGCAGCACCGTCTCAGCGTGGACGAATCGGAAATGCCCAACGACGGACGATTGGTTGCGAGTAAACGTCTTGAACGTTTGGTAGATGTCGCGAAGTAGGACAGATGAGATCTCGTAGCTGATTTTCGCTCCGGCGCTGTTCTCCACGAACGTGTCAAGATCTTCGGCGTACTCGGCGGACTTGACGAAGTCCTCGGTGAGCAGCGTGCACCAATTGTCTTTGATGCCGTACAGCGCCAGGTCAAATGCACACGCGGAGAAAGCTGACTCAACATCGGGGACCGTGATGTTGGCATCCGCGCTCAAGTTGAGCTTGGACTTCAGCGTCTCGATGTTCTTCTGGAACGCCGGAGAACTCTTGAATAGCTTCACTTGTTCAGTCGCATTGGGGTTCTCGGCGACGTCATGTGTATAACGAGGACATTCATCGAAGAAACGGAAGAGGCGGTCCTGTTATACGGATGATGCGGCCAGAACGTCAGATAGCGGCCCGCATCTGACCAAGTACAACGGACTCACCGAAGTCTTGGAGTGTTCAACCATCTTCACTTCGTCCGGGTTTGAGAAGAACGTAGAAAGAAATCTGCAGTTGTGAATGGGCTCGTCAGCTGACAGAATAACTTCACGGGCAGCAGTGAACGTACGCTTTTGCAGTATCCTTCGTGCGTTGCTTGTACGTATGCTCGACGCTGAATTTGTCTGGAGAGTAAGTGGTCGGCACGGCACTCCCGACGCTCTTTCGAGACCGGGAACCAAACTCCTGGGTTTCTTTGGTGCCGGCCGAAGCGAGAAGTCCTTCGACGGTGACATTGTACGGCAGTTTGTAGGTCTTCAGCCACGAGGGGATTGCACTGGCGTGGGATGCCTGGATTTTGGCGAGGAGCTCCTCGATCTCGACGGTGTTCCCCTTAGTTGGGTATCGCGTGCCATGGCGCACGACGTTTTGCACTTGCACAAGGGTGTACTTCGCTTCGTCCTTCGATGAGATATGCTTGATCTGCGATACATGTCTGAGAGGATCCTTGCTTTGGTCCCAGTACGAGGTCTTGGTGGCCAATGACGTCGACAGGTCGAACGCTGCGCTATCGACGGCGGTCACGAGTCCAATGGCGAGTACTGACAGATACGCTACACGCTGCATAGCAGACGAATAACTCTCAGTCTGCAAATACTGAAATGGTCAGACCAAGAAAGCTGGGACCGACAACAACCAGTGAAATGATGACTCGAGCTACTTTCGTGGACTATCCGCACCGAGTCCGATCGCAAGTCTTCAGCTCAGACTAGCATGTGACTCACATGCTCTGGTAGGAGCATGACGTCTGCCGAGCCACAAATCCGCACTGGCGCTCGAGGTTGGAGTGGCTGAGCCTCGACTTCGCGGAAAGCGGCTGTGGGTCGACAACTGTCAGATGCGTTGCGCGTTGCACTGTCCATGAAATACGATCTTGCCAAGTCAGCTTACTCTGTACGTAGTAAAACTGTGAGCATCCACACATCTTTGGGGTTCTTTTTTGTTGTCGTGCCTTGTGGAGATGCAGTACCCACAGAGTATCCACAGCAAACCCTCCGATCACAGCAGACTCAAAATTTACTACAAATTGGTGTTCTGTAAAGGTGGCCCCTCATTGGGTTTCTCGTCGCGAACAGGAAGGATTGCTGCTGGTGAGACAGGATCCATGGCCCATGGATCCTGTCTCACCAGCTCCTCGCTCACGCTGGCATGGTAAACTTATCCTCCTCCACCAAGCAGATGGTCCATGTCCACGGCAAGCTCTGCTTGCTGGGGGAGGATAACTTTACTATGCCGGCGTGAGCGAGGCAGTCAACGACGACACCGCGACACTTCAGACCGTCTGCTGAGCTCCAGCTGTCGGTCTCCGAATCTTCCCACCTCACATGGCTACCTTTTACTAAGTCCGCGTCCACCGTGTCGTGGCGAACATGACATCCCCTAAGTTCGATTTTTAACGACCATCACTCTTGTTCCTCCTTCTTCCATTCACCCATGCAAGGCCGTTGGCGGAGGAAGCGAAAAGAAACCTCCCCTGGAACACGATGGGCGTGCGCGGACTCGCGCGCTACGCGCACCTCCACGAGGCGCAGACGTCGCGCGCCGTCGCCTCGCTCCACGACGTGACGCTCGCCGTCGACTTTGTCGGCTTCCAGTTCTTTGTCTGCCAGGAGATCGCCAAGCAGGTCGAGGCCGAGTGCAACTTCCCCAACTCGATGTGGCTGCTGCTCGGCGGCTGCCCCATCCGTCTCGAGCAGTATGTCGAGGCCTGGATCCAACGACTCGAGGCCGCGCGCATCAAGCTACTCTTCGTAGCCGACCCGCCGCAGTGCTTCCTCGGTGCGGGCCACTCCAAGACCATGGAACTCCAAGACCGCGCTCAGCAAAAGACCCAAAGGTTGCGCGAGCTGAGCCAGTCGCTGCTAGAGACCACGACCGTGTACACTAATGAGTCAGCGGCGCGAAGTGAAGGAGAGAAAGCGGCCAAGAAGATAGTGCAGCTGCGCGAGGACAAGAAAGAGCTCATGAAGACGTATTTGCAAGACGCCCAAGGCTGCTTCCCGTTTTCGCGCGAGAAACTACGCAACATTTTGATGCGCCACGGTGTGCGTGTCGAGACAGCGTCGAAAGAGGCGGATGAAGAGCTTGCGCAACTTGTGCGTGACGGCAAGGCATACGCTGTAGTCGCGAACGACTCGGACTTCCTCGTCATGCGCGGAGTCCAGTATATTCCATTTTACAAGCTTCGAGTGGACGACCGTCGAGCCGGTGTCGTGTCGGCGCGTGTGTTTTCGCCTGAACTACTCGCTGCTTCGCTTGACCTCGACGCGTCTGACCTTGTGGATTTGGCGTTATTGTGTACGAACGATTATACCCAGCAGCTTGATGCTGAGTTCCATTTATCCCAAGTTATGAACTTCCCTCGGTCTGCGGCGAATCGCTTAAGCGATGACGTCATTACGCCGGAGTTGGCAGCAGTGTGGATTCGTAGTCGGCAAACATCAATTCTTGATGACCCACGCGTGCAGGCTTTGTATTCGTCTCATGGATCTACTTTTACAAATACTCTTGGAGCATTCTATCAGTTTTACGGCTACGGAGACGAGTTCCGCAAGCGATATCGCATATCCGCTGACGCAAATGAGAGGATGGCAGCCGTCACGATGCAAGAGTTCAAGATTTTGCTTGACAATTACGGCTTTCCGTCCTCCCTTATTGACGTGCTTCATTCACGAACTCGAAGACTGAAGCAACAGTACGACATTCTGGCCACTGCTTCGCCATATCGCGGGAAGAGCATGGGCGAGCTGTTGGCTCCCTCTCGAAACTTGCTATATCAGGCAATGGGTGTTTCTTCTGTTCGCGAACTACGGTACAACCCAGTATCAGGACACCATCGACAACGTGATATGGTGCCACCGGTGTTGGATTCGCTGAGTCAGTTCCTAACGTCTACACCACTCGCGAAGCGCACTCTGCAACACGTGGAAAATGCGTGTAAGTCAATCATGTTCAATTTTTTGTATGGTGACGAGAAAGGTGTCGAGAACGCATCATTTCTCTGGAAGCTGCTTGGTAAGCAGTCATCAAAGCTCAAAACTATCGTGTCTTCCTTGCTTCTGCTTTGGAAGTGCAATGCTCTTCATTTGCCTGAAGATGGCGGACTAGTCACAGTCGAACTGCTTGAGGTTTTGTTGTTGACGTCTCTCGTGTGCATCTCTCTCAAAGAAGATCGCATTCCACCTCCGTACGACTTCGAACACGATGATTTATCGATGGAATGGGAAGTGTATGCAAGTGCTGGTGCTTTTGTTGAAATCCTGCGTGTAATGCATTTTATTCGAGCCGTGTTGGGCGAAAAAGTCGCGCCGCTCTCAAGCACTTGCCCATCACTCTTCTCAGCCGAAGTTTTCGTCCCAGTATACTCAATTGTTAAAACAACTCGAGCCTGTAACGCACTTCCCGTGGAAGACCGAGCGTTGACACGAGCACAAGTTGATTCAGTGCTATGCTACTATGTTTCAGACCTCAAAGATGACGAGCGCATGAAAAAGTGGGATCAGTTCTGCCAAGTGCGGGTAGTATTAAACCGTCTCATCGAATTGTTACCTTCCGTGACCAACATAGAGAATATCCCTGGCATTGACGTCGGCGTCGCTTCGTCATCACCACTTGAACCTCTACCGACAAAATCGAAACTTTTGGTGCCGTCTGTGATTACCACTGCCAACTCCCAGGCAGCTGCCAGCCGTCTCACACCAAGGAACACTTCGTCGTCCACCTCACCTTCTACTCCCAGCAAGGCAAAGAAGAGATCAAAGAAAAAAGTCTCCACCCCTCGAGAGGGCATTTCTTCTCAGCCATCAGTGAGCGAATCGTCTGCTGCGGGTAAGATGGTTCGTGCGGACGACGTCGTTGTTCTGAATGCTTCCGCACCAGAATTTAAAATATCTGCTCCACCACTGCCAACTGGGCCGCCTCCGCCGCTGTTTCCGCCCCCACTGCCACGTGCTGGAAAGAAATCGCCTGGCACTAAGCAGCGTGCTCTGCGGAAGCAGCAAGCGAAGCAAGTCGAGAAAAAGACAGGTGAGTCGGCTTTGCTCGACAGTAACCCTGTGCTGGCAAACGTGAATGGGGCGAGCGTTCCGACTTTGACACCAGCGTCAGTTGCGAAACGCCTCGGAAAGTCGTCCTCAGGACCAAAGAAGAAGGCATCGCCACGCACAGCAGTTGCCCAAACCTCTCTTGGAGGAGGAACTGGTGCAAGTCTACTTCAGCAAGCATCTAGCGAACGTAATCAATCTCTCCGAGGACTACTACAGCGACTTCCCGTGTTCAACCACCGTCACGAGATTTTAAGAAATATTGCGTCCAACCAGCTCACCATCATTCAAGGCGAGACAGGCTGCGGCAAGAGTACTTCTGTTCCCCAGTTTATTTTGGATGAGTGGTTGAAGGATGGGTCATCACGGCCTGTGAATATATACGTGACTCAGCCTCGACGTATTGCAGCAATTGAGCTTGCGAAAACGGTGGCCAGCATGCGAGAAGAGAATGAGTTCGGTGAAGACGGCGTTGTTGGTAATGTTGTGGGATACCGCATCGGGCAGAAGCATTGCACTAGCGACAAGACGAAAATTACGTATGTCACAACTGGGTACATGGTCGAGCGACTCATCCATGATCCTGAAGCTTTGCAAACAATGACGCACCTTGTTATTGACGAAGTCCACGAACGTAGTATGGACGTCGATTCTTTGTTACTCTTGCTCAAGCTCCAGCTGAAGAATCATGACAATTTGCGTATTGTGATCATGTCAGCCACAATGGATGCCAAGATTTTGATCAAGTACTTCTCAAAGGTTATGGCGTCGAAGCTTGTTCGCAAGCAACCGTTGTTCGTGGGGACGAAGCTCTTCCCTATTAGTAACTTGTATCTTGAAGACATGGCTGACCAATACCCGTACATCGCACATGCACACAGGAACGAGTTCATGCGGATTCAAACAGAGATACAGAAAGTCTCCAGCAAGTATGCAAGTGCGAATGGGCAACTCGGTCAGTCGATCATTCAGAATGTCCACGACTCCCAACTACGTATTATCCCGTCACTGATTCAGCAGCTCATTACTGAGCATCACTATCAAGTGCATCATGGCGGCGTTCCCCAGTGCATCCTTGTATTCTTACCTGGAATTGGCGGCATTAACAGGTTGTACGAAGAACTCGGGCTTCAGTTTCACGACTACTGGAACGGCGTTGCGATGTCGATTTCTGTGCTGCATTCGTCGTTGGAACTTGAACAGCAGCAGGTGGCGTTTTCTGCTATCAGTGGCATGTCTACGAAGATCGTCCTCGCAACCAACCTCGCGGAGAGTAGTGTGACTATACCCGACGTTACTCACGTCATTAATTGCGGCATGGAGAAACAAATCCAGATGCCAAACGCCCGGAGCACTCACGCTGAGGTTCTTGTCGATGTTTGGTGTTCTCGAGCTTCAGTACTTCAGCGCTCAGGGCGAGCCGGCCGACTAATGCCAGGTGTCGCGCTCCACCTCTTCTCCCAGGAGTTTTTTTCCGAGTGCATGGCAGAGTTTACCACCCCAGAAATTTTGCGCAAGCCGCTCGATCGTATTGTACTGCAGATGAAGGGCAAGCTACACGAGTTTGGCGTACCAAGTGACCTTTTGAAGCAAGCACTTGATGCTCCAGACTTGAACCATATCGACGGAGCGTACAAACTGCTGGCTCAGTATGACGCGATCGACAGTGAAGACGAACAAAAAGCACAAATCACTTCCTTCGGCTCCTTTGTGTGTCACATGCCGCTGAGCATGGAGCTGTGTCGACTCATCCTGATGGGAACATACTTATTAGGCAATTCTGGGTCGGCAAAATCGCGATCACATCTGCTGGCTAATGTTGTTATCGTTGTTGCGATCTTAGCGAGTCCGGATCTGTTTGTGATGCCGTCTTGGTTCCATTCTCAGTCGCCGAGCAAGTACATGGAGGAGATGAAGCAGAATTTGTTGGCCAAACTTGCTGTGGACGACGGCGCCTGGAGCGAACCCCTTGCAGTGTGGCGGTTGTATGTGGATATGTTGTCAAAGCATACGCTCACGAAAAGAGTCAATGTGTTCGACAAACTTAAAAAGCAAAGCATTTCCACGAGGCGATACCAGACAATGAACCTTTTGATTTCGGATACGTGCGAGCGTCTCGTCGCCTTAGCCCGCCAAGGATCCATCACTATTGATCAAACATCAATGGATTTACTCTTCCGACTCGACAATTACGCAAGCTCTCAGAGAGTGGATAAGGAACTCTTGGACTTCGCCCAGGCGGCGCTTGCAGAGAAACAACATGATATGGAGGTTCTTCGCTTCTTAGTCGTCCACAACTACGCGGACCGTCTCATCACCGGTCGTCTCATTGAAGGTTCTTTGTTTGATGATGACGAGGACGAGGTTGTTCGTACGACGGATCGTGTTGATTTGAGCATTGGCAAGGAAGATGGTAAATTGTTCTTTGTACTCAGTAGCGCTGAGAGAAAGACTATTCTCAGCCAACTTGGGAGCAGCCCTGAGGAGTTCACGAACATTGCATACTCGAATAACGAGGTCTCGTTGTACAGCAAGGCAGTGAACGCGATTCAGGCGAGCGGTGAAATTCCAGCTTCCGAGAGCGGTTTCCATCATATCCTTCCTCGAATGAGTCTGCCCGTGTCGTTAGCGTACTACATTCGTGATCCCAAGTTCCCCATTGATTTCGGGCGCGTGAATGCGCAGGGCAAAGAGGAAAAGCTACGTTTCCGAATCAGTGACTCGAGCGGCTCCACTATTGGATGGGCCCAGGCTAACGACGGTGTGCGCGTGAACATAGGAGGACGCAGTTTGTTCTCACTTCCAGTGCGTGCACCGCCCGAGACGAAGCTTCTCGCTGTTTACGCGGACAGATTGTTCACTGGCGACGAGACGAGGATGTTTTGTTCGAAGTGCACTTTGCTACCACCAGGCATGGATGCTTACCGCGCCATGGTGATCTTGAGCACAGTCCGAAAGAGTTCCAATGTCTGGATCCAAGTCGACTCTCACAGCCAAGATATCGTCGCTGTTAAAGTTGATAAGCAGCTCGTAGCGATGCCAGCAAAGACTGCTCTACGGCGTCACGCGATTGAGCTGGTCAATTCGGTGCGAGAATGCTTCTCTGCCGCACTCCAATGCTCTCGTCCCGCTGCCAACGATGCGATGACGCCACCTCCACTTCCTGTTCAGACTATCGTCAAAATTTGCCGTGACGATGATGTATTGGTGCGACTGACGAAGGAAGAAGCACGTGGTCGTGTCTATGAGTGGCAGCAGCTTACGATGGCAACCCCTACAGCAGCTGAGCAGGCTGCCCTGCATGAACTCGGCCAGACTGTACCGCGGTTTCCAAAACTTGTGTAAGCAACACAAGGCTGCTTGATATACAGCAGCGAATGTGGTAAATAAGGAAATATATCCTGTGGAAACTTGTTTCCGAACAACTCAGTGCGATGTGTTCAAGATTCCTTACACTATGCGTTGAGACTGTTGAATTCTTGCAGAAGTGAGCTGCGGCGATGACACAACCAAACTGTGCGTCATGAACTCAGCGAACTCAGCGACGTTGAAGCTGCTTCACTGTCCCTTTCGCCCTCTCTGCTATTGTTAAGACTCCTCTGACGGCATTGTGGCGCCTGTGTTGACACCCGAAGGAGACGTTTCGAATGGTGGAGGCTGAAGGACACCTCACCGGCGTGCTTCGATCAGCGTATCGCTACGCTCTGCATATAACCGTGAGAAGAACAACATGTGCTCATTTGGCAGGACGGATTGGTTGGCTACACCTCAGGCATCGCTGTTCGAAACAAGCTGGTCCGAGAATCCCAACTGCTGAAGTGTGGGCCACAGCAGAGACCCCTGTGAGTTGAAGTGCCCGAGGACGTCATCCACTCAGACCACTTCGATACTTGGTGGTAGATAGACGCCGTTCGAGAACTAAATTTTTTTCGAACCTCGTCGCCACCGCGCAAACGAGTATCTTGATTCAAGTTTTGCATGGAGCACTTGAGCTGCAGCTACAGTGTACGAGTTACATGCCTGCAAATGGGAGCAAACAGGAGATACGTATGCTCTTGACATATCCACTGGAGAGCAACACGTCTTGAAGACAGCGGGAGATCCTATCACGCTTCATTTGCTTGCAAAGCCAGCCTGTGCTGGATACATCAGCAGATGCGATAAATCAAGTCTACAAATCTCACGGACATGTGACGGGACGCATCGCCTAATGACTCGTGTTGGGGCAAGAATGTAAATGGAGATTTTTGTCATGCTTTTAACAGGTAAGGAATATACGACAGTCCTGTTCCTCCAATCAATATCTGTTTTAGAGTGCCAAATATGTTTGGGCACTGCCGAAAACATCCATTACGCAGTCAATCTGGTCATTACGTAATGATGTGAGTGCACAGAGGACACAGTAATTTGTCCCTCTATTGGTCACAGGATGGCCACCAACCACTGATCGATGGAGGGACAAATATCACTCCCGCATCCTCTACGAAATTGCGTCATTACGGAGCGGGTGTGTTGACGTGCCCCCACAAACCTCATTCTCCAATTCGCTCTCCCAGCTCCACTGCTCCACAGTCAGCACAGTCTCCAAGCATGTCCAAGACTCTTGAGCCCCAAGCTGACTACGCTATCCACGTCGAAGCCGCCACCGCCGCTCCAACTACGCCGAATTCCTCGCCGGCTGCGCCAACTCGCAAAGACGCCATCGCTGAAGTGGCCTACATTGACGAGAAAGGCGACAAGTTCGATGCCCACGGCATCCGCATCGGCCGCTGGGAGTCGGAGCCGTGCGGTAACGACTTCATCAACGGCACTGTGTCGCTGCTGTTTCCGTGCGTATCGGCTGCGCAGATCAGCCATCGCCTGGGTGGCTCCTATCTGCTGGTATTGCTCTTTTGGGGAGTTGTGTACAGTGTGTCGGTTACGGCATCGATTGAGGTGTCGTTGGCGTACCGACAAGCCCAAGTCGAGTACTACACCACCTATTACGGTCGTACGTACGCCTCGACGTCCGCTTCCGAAGACGAACTTCTCCTCAAGAGGATTGTTTGGAACGTCGTCAGCTCCGCGGTTGGTATCACGTGGCTCATTTTGAACGTGTACTTGCGCTCCACGGTGCGCGGTCGCTGGAGCATCCCGGGTAGCTGCTGTGGTGACTGCTGCTGCGCCTGGTGGTGCTCCTGCTGCGCTCTCTCGCAGATGGCCGCCCACATCAAGAGCTACCAGCCTAACTCGTGCAACCTCGGCCCGTGCGTCGATGCGCTCCCTGCGTACACCGAAGATGAGACTACCGCGAAGCCTTAACCACCACTATAGACAAACACATCACATATACCATTTTCTTTCATCTCATATCTCTGCTCTATGTGATCCAGCACCTGCTTTTGCTGTCCGGCATCTAATACCTGACAGGAACACTGGCGCACGGCGATCCACAGGATTGAGAAGTGGGTGCGATAAATCAAGTCATACATCTCGTGGGACACATCACCAGTACCGGTGGCAATAATGGAAATAAACATGCATAAATCTAATATAATCTATTATTCTGCACGTTTTTATTACTTCTTCTCCAATCAAAGTCCAATAGAGTAAGTAACCATTTCCTTGATGCACTGCCATAAACACCCATTTTGGCATGCCTCTTTAGTCGGGAAGCCCACCAGCCTCACTCTTGAATTCGCCCCCAGCCCGACTCGAAGCAGGAAATCATGTCCAAGACTCTTGAGCCCCAAGGCGACTACACCATCCACGTCGAGACCGCCACCGTCGCTCCCACCACGCCGACTACCTCGACGGCCGAACCGACTCGAAAGGAAGTCATTGCTGAAGTGGCCTACGTCGACGAGAAAGGCGAGAAGTTCGATGTCCACGCATCCGCATCGGCCGCTGGGAGTCGGAGCCGTGTGGCGACGACTGCTGTAACGGCGCTGTGTCGCTGCTGCTTCCATGCTTACCAGCGGCGCAGATCAACCAGCGCCTGGGTGGCTCGTATCTGCTGGTGTTGCTCGTCTGGGGAGTTGTGTACAGCTTGTCAGTTGCTGCATCGACTCAGTTGCCATTGGCATACCAACAAGCACAGCTCGAGTACTACACCACGTCTTATGGCCGTGTGTACGTCTCGACGTCCGAGAACGAGCAGGAGTTTCTCGTCAAGAAAATTGTTTGGCACATCATCGGCACCGTGAGTGGTCTCGGGTGGCTCGTTTTGAACGTGTACTTGCGTGGTGCTGTGCGTGAGCGCTGGAGCATCCCAGGCAGCTGCTGCTGTGACTGCTGCTGCGTCTGGTGGTGCTCCTGCTGTTCGCTCTCGCAGATGGCCACCCACATCAAGAGCTACCAGCCCGAGTCGTGCAACTTCGGTCCGTGCGTGGACGCGCTGCCCGGTTACACCGAGGAGGAGACCGGCGCCAATTCGTAACCACCATTTAAGAACATCATTTTCTAACCGAACAGATGTCCCCAACACCTGCTACTGCTCCATGTTTCTCTGACGGGCATCCACAAACTGCAGCATTCATACACTCCCGCCGGTAGACGAATTGCCTTGAACTTGGGTTCATCGCAAACGAACTTAGCACGCACTTAACACCTCCTTCGATGCACCTGTAATCATCCCCGAGTGTTGGTCGTTACACTATTTTTTTTCGGAACACAGAGGGTGCCACCGTTAAGTTCGCCTTCCTCCCCTCCCCATTAGGGCACTTCCCCTCCACAGGCCATGAGCGACGACGGTGTGAAGGGCTTGCTGGCGGCCACCGCGGCGGCGGCGGCGGCCGCGTCCATCGCGCTGCTGCAGAAGACGCGCGCACCCACGTACGCGGCGGCCAAGCACCGCCCCAGCCACGCGCCCAACGGCGACGCACCCGCCAAGCCCAAGCCCAAGGCCGAGCTCGAGTACGAGCTCTTCCCGGTCGACTTCTCGATGCACGTGCAGCACCGACACAAGGCGATCCACAAGTTCTTGGCGGCGCACCCGGCGGCCAAGACGAGCAACGCGGCCATCGTGCTCCACGGCGGCAGCGAGGTGGACCGCTACGACACGGACACGCAGTACGCGTTCCGCCAGGAGAGCTTCTTCCAGTACCTCTTCGGCGTGCGCGAGCCCGACTGCGCGGCCATGATCGACCTCGCGACTGAGCAGAGCGTGCTCTTCGTGCCGCGCCTGAGCGCCGAGTGGGAGCTCTGGTGCGGCGAGCGCAAGCCGCTCGCGTACTTCAAGTCCCACTACAAGGTGGACGCCGTGTACTACGTGGACGAGATCAAGTCGGTGCTGCAGAACAACTACGGCGTCGAGAACCTCTACGTGCTCAAGGGCAAGAACAACGACAGCGGACTCGAGACCGTCACGACCTCAACCTTTGACGGCATCGACGAGTTCAACGTCGACGTCAACGCACTCCACCCGGTGCTCGTCGCCTGCCGCTTGATCAAGTCGGAGAAAGAGCTCGAGCTCATGCGCTTCGTGGCGCAGCTCTCGTCGAACGCCCACAACGAGGTCATGAAGACCATCCGTCCGGGCAAGATGGAGTTCCACGCCGAGAGCGACTTCCTTCACCACTGTTACTCGACGGGCGGCTCGCGGCTCCACGCGTACACGTGCATCTGCGGCAGCGGCCACAATGCCTCGGCGCTCCACTACGGCCACGCCGGCGCACCGAACGACAAGAAGCTCGAAGACGGCGACATTTTCCTCAACGACATGGGCGCCGAGCTTCACGGGTATGCGTCCGACATCACGTGCACGTTCCCAGTCAATGGTAAGTTCACGGAGGACCAGAAGCTCATCTACGAGGGTGTTCTCAAGGCTCATGACGCCGTCATGGCCGCAATCCAGCCGGGCGTGAGCTACGTCGAGATGCATCTGCTCTCGCACCGTGTGCTCACGCAGCACCTGCTCGAACACGGCCTCTTCCAGAACGGCACGGTGGACGAACTCATGGACCATGAAATCTCAGCCTACTTCTACCCGCACGGTCTCGGGCACTTGCTCGGTCTGGACGTCCATGATGTTGGTGGATTCCCGAAGGGTCATGTGCGCTCGAAGAAGAAGATCCTCCAGAAGCTACGTTGCGTGCTCCCGCTCGAGAAGAACATGGTGCTCACAGTCGAGCCGGGCTGCTACTTCATCGAGGCTCAGATTAAGGACGTGCTCGCCAACCCATCGACGGCCAAATTTATCAACCAAGAGATGCTCCAGCGTTTCCGTGGCATGGGTGGCGTGCGTATCGAGTCGGACGCGATCGTGACTGCCACTGGTGTGGAGAACATGACCAAGGTACCGCGGACAGTCGAGGACATCGAGAAGCTTATGGCGACGAAGCGTTACCCGTAAACACAGTGTTTGAACAGTTAGGAGACAGTCAACTGCGAGAACCCTTACCACACGCACGGCTTGCTTCGCAGAATTAAGGATGATTGCAGATTTTACGGTCTAAATGGAGATACCCCAATTTCTATTCCACGTGTGGAGTTTGCTTGCAATCGGAAACGATTCGTCCCCTCCGTTGTTGACTTTGTCTTCCCGTTGCGACAGCATCTCGCATGAGATCATTCTTCAGGATCGCCGGAGGGATTCGATATGGTGAGGTGCCATACACTCGGGTCGGAGCCGCGACACTAGCAGATTCGACTGCTCGACTGACCGAAGGTGGCGAACTACGATCGTCCTTCCACGTCCTCTTTCTGGATAGCAGGCCTTGCTGCTTTGTCTGACTGCCCGGCTGTGTACCGTCGATAATTGGCAGCCGGACACTTTCCTCGTTGCCTCGAGGTGTCTGGTCGCTCGCATTTCCCTGGAGATTGAAGCTATTCGGTCGAGATCCACTCATCGACTGTGACGTGTGCGATGACTCAGAAGGCGATTTCGCTCCGAGCAAGTCTGTTTGGTTCGGGGAGGACACGCGACGCACGTGGTTCCGCCGTGATGACGAAGAAGGTTTTTTCGGTTGCTTATGCCGCCGGGTGTTCGTTGGACTCTTTGTAGCCGAAGAAGCCCTCGTCTCAACGGCTTCCAGGTTGGATTGCTCGCTCCGTTCCTGCACTTTGAGCACAGGCTTCAGGTAAGTGCTACGGAAATTTGAACCAGATCAGTAAGCATGCAACCAAAACCTGTGCCGGTTTGCTCACAGTTGGCGACCGCGATGCGAGAAGCACTTCTTGTTGGGTTGGTACCACTCGCGGGTGTGTGAGTACGCAAGTGTTCGGATCTTGATCTCTTCCTCATCATTCTCTTCGCGCTGCAGCCGGAGCAATTCCTGCTGCTGCTGCTCCTGCCGAATGCGTTCCTCCTCGGCAGCCTTTGCTACAGCCTTCTCGTGTGCTTGCCTCTCGTGTTCTTGTAATAGCTGAAGGCGTCGAAACTCCGCTTGTCTCGCCAACTCGGCTTCATGGGCGACCCGTGCGGCTTCTTCACGAGCAAGTCGGGCTGCTCGCAGTTCGTCTTGCTGTCGCTTCATCAGTCCCTCGACCACGGCTGCACACACCGAAGGGACGAGAGATCTGAGCAGGTCCAATGTTATTTGGTCCATGGCTTCTTGCACTTTGGTTGTTCGAGGTGACGGACAGAACAGCGCTCCACTGGCCGGCCGAAGGTCGATCTCATCGCCACCATCCTCTTCGGGTTCGCCATGCACACCTTCCTTCGGACGATCTTCCTCCAGCACTTCTTCCATCTCGCCGTCTCTGCGAATTGAGTGCCAAGAGATCAGGTATCACTATCATGACACATAGTGTGAGAGCATCGGGAACGTACGCGAGGATGAGTTCTTCCTGTGGAGGGTCTGAGGTATCAACCTCCAAGCGCACTGCTCTCCCGACGACCGCCAACTCAAACTGCACTGTCTCCACATCGCCTTCCACCTGGCCATTGGTTTGGGGAATCGCCGGCCGGATCTGGATGTGCTCGTCGGGCACCTGGTCGAACGAGCTCTTGCCCGTGACCTGCAAGTACGGGAAGCACTGGCGCCAGTGGTGGAACTGCGGCGGCCTCGACAGGCGGTACTGGTCGCTCATCAGCACGTACGAGGGAGTGTTCGGTGGTGGCAGATCAGCTTCGTCCATGCGGTCACTCGCCTCCGAGAAGAGCTACCAAGCGACAAGCAAGTCAGACAAAGCTAGGGTGTAATGTCCAACATGAAAACATGCCTTCTCGTCCGTAGCCGCCAGCAGCTCCTGCACTCGCTTCTCGGCCTGCAGACCAAGTTACCAGCGCTTTGTCAGTGCAGCCCAAGTACGGCTAGCGGAGCAACCCATTCACTCGTAGATTGAAGCTCTCGAAGGCCTCCATGAGGCCCATTCCGTGGCCGTCGTCCTCATCACTCTCCTGCCCTCGAGAAGCGTTCTCTCCCCATCCAAACGCGGGATGGTCCAGAATAACACCACTGCCACCGCTTCCTCCCGTTCCCTGCGCCGTGAATGCCTCTGGGGCCTCGTCATCCGTGCGCCAGTCTGTGGGGCTGTCTTCCATTTTCACCATTCTGCTGTCTCTTCAACATTCAACTGCTTAGTGTGGTTTACATAAGCTTTCAATAACGTGGTCCACTCTAAACTTGTATTGGTTTGACCGACAGCGCCTGTCTGAAGATTCATCCACAACAACTGACTGATGGAAACCCCCTCACGGATTCGCTGAATCATCACCTCTGCGTCGCGAGTATGCGCGTCGACTAAGCGAATCTAGCCGGAGGAGGCAGAGTGGACCTGCTCAGCAGACCCGCGTGAGAAAGTTGAGCTTCTCGCAGCGCGTCAGCCTCGCGATCCGCGCGAGATTCGCCCGTCGAGCCAGACCCGTGATTCAATTGGTGCCAAGCGCGTGCTGCGAGAAGGAGCAGAGTGGGATGAAGGATAACAGTGGACCGACCAGCCACAGTCGCCAGCAGCGACACCTTGGCGCCGCCATGGCGAGGGCGCGCCACTCGACAATCCGTCAGCGGATACTCGACGGCTTCAACCATGTTCCGTACCTTCGGCTTCCTCGCATCGGCTCTCGCTGCGCTCGTGTTGTCCTCGCCGGCTGAGGCGGACACGTATGACATCACGAAGACGCTGGCGACCAAGACCCCGTACTGGGATGAGAGCAAGGACCCGCTCGGACCGGCGCCGTACGTCAAGGCGGTCACGCCTGCGGAGGAGTCCCAGTACACGCTGCTGCAGGTGCAGAACGTTGTACGCCACGGCACGCGCTTCCCGACCAAGGGCAACGCCGGCGAGATCCAGGATTTCCTCACCAAGTTGGAGACCAAGTACGGCAGCGTCATCCCGGCCTGGCTCCAGACCTACAAGCCTGGCTCCAGACCTACAAGCTCCCGTACAACTCATCGATTGACGGGCTGCTAGCCGCCTCGGGCGCTGACGAGGCGCAGCAGCTTGGTGCTCGTTCGCGCCAGCGCATTGGGTCGGCGCTGCCTGACGCTTACTCTTCGGACAAGTTCTTCCTCTCGAACACCTACAAGTCGCGCACGAAGGACACTGGCGTGGCGTACGTTGATCAAACTCGCCGTAAGACTTTCTGTGTGGGAAGCTCACGATCGTGTGCCTGCTTCTATTAGGTTTGCAAGCAAGTTCTTCTCGAATCCTGGTGATGTCAAGTTGACGCAGTACTCAAAGGACTCGGTGAGTCAAAATCCGGCGAGTGACTTGTTGTCGTCATGATAGCTCATGCGCGTCGTTTTCTTAGGACCTGCTCCTCCGTTTCTTCGACCAGTGCCCTCGTTACGTGAAGGAGGTTGGCGACAACGACGACGCCTACGTCGAGGCCAACAAGTACAAGAGCTCGTCCGCGTACTTGAACAACATCGAGTTGCTGCGCAAGGCGCTGAACCTCCCGCAAGATGCCAACCTCACGACGCTCGACGTCGAGTCGGCGTACGCGGCGTGTGCGTTTGACATCGCCATGTACAAGACCCAGAGCAACTGGTGCACGCTCCTGTCGGAGGATTTCGTCGATGACCTCGAGACCTTCGTCGAGAGCTCGGCCGGTGCCAAGCTCAGCTACGAGATCTCGTCCGTGTTGCTCAAGGACATCTACAAGTACATGAAGGACTTCACCCAGAACAAGACGACCATCGTGGGCAACTTCCGCTTCGTTCACGGCGAGACAACGACGCCGTTAATGACGCTGCTGGGCTACACGGACAAGACACCGCTGCTCGCGAGCTTCACGCCGGCGCAGATTGACGCGCGCCAGTTCCGTGGTTCTCGCCTCGCGCTCTTCCTGGCCAACCTCGAGTTCCGCCTGTACGCCAAGAGCAAGAGCTCAACCGTCCAGAAAGGCTGCGAGTCGGCCGACGAGCCGAAGTCGACGCAGTACTTCGTGCAGATCCGGATCAACGAGCAGGTCACGGCCGTGCCTGGCTGCGGTAAGGTCTTCTGCCCGCTCTCCGAGGTCGAGAAGCTCTGGGACTACTACCTCAACACCTACGACTTCGAATCTGCGTGCAAGCTCTAAGAACCCCCCCCTCCAATTTTCATTTTACGTTGTAAAATCATGTTTCGATTCCAATTGGGGACATTTATCTTGCTTTGGTCATGGCTCTTGAGTTCGGGAATTTAGTTTTCATGACTTCTCTGACCCCAATGAAATCTCATCGGAAAACGTCCAGAGAGTTCCAGGCAAGAGGCGCTCTCTAACGGCTCCTGCGACGCGCCTCCCTCGCCATTCGCCGTCTCACCATGAAGCCAACGCCCTCGTCGCATCTGCGCGGCGCGCTCGCGCTTTTGCTGCCGCTCGTCTACGTCGTGCTCCTGCTGCGCCAGTTCGCGCACGTGACGCAGTCGCCCGTCGTGAGCAAGAGCCCACTGCAAGTCACGGCCCACAAGGAAACGGTCTCGGACTTGCAGCCGTTTCGTGTTGGGGAGGAAGCCGCTGCCGATGAGGACACACCGGCGCCGGCGCCAGTGCAGGCCGCGCCCAATTCAGTGCTGCGTGGGCGCAAGACCATGGTGCTCGTGGTCAACTACCGCGATTGGAAGCGCTGCGGCGACACGCTCAAGTCGCTCTTTGAGACTGCGGCTGAGCCGAATCTGCTCAAGGTGAGCGTCCACGACCAAATCTACGAGGCCGAGGGCGAGATGGAGTGCGTGGAAGCGTACTGCCAGCTCGTGGGAGAGAAGCACTGCCGCCAGTCGCAGATCGTGACCACCAAGGTCGACGCTAAGGACGCCAGGGTAGGTAATTGACGCAGCTGATGGTGAGATGTGAAACGATGCTCACGCTGTCGGTGTGGTACTGTAGGGCCTAACCGTAGCTCGCCACATCACCGAGAAGGCGATCGGCGACGAGGATTTCTGTCTCGGAATCGACTCGCACTTGACGTTCACATCCAACTGGGACCTCACAGCAGTGCAGCAGTGGGAGTCGATCAGCAACGAGAACGCGATCCTGACGGTGTACCCGAAGGACACGATCTACATGACGGACCACGCCAAGGACCACCAGATGGCTCTCATGTGCATTGCCCGCATCGAAACGTCCGACACCGACGCCATGGTCCAGTACCGCGCCGTGCGGTGGCTGGAGAGAACAAACTCGACCAAGCCTCGGCTCATGTCGCAATTCGCCGGCGGCTTCAATTTCGGAAGCTGCCGCTCGTACCAGGACGTGCCGAATGATCCGTACACGCCGATTCTGTTCTACGGTGAGGAGTATGTCCGAGCAGCTCGACTGTGGACGTCCGGATATGATTTTTACGCGCCGTCAGCCGACATCGTTTTCCACACGTACGAGTTGCGGCGGAAGATCTGGGAACGTGACTGGGGCGAGCGGTACCAGATGATGATGCGATCCAAGCGCCGTGTGCGGTTCTTGATGGGCCTTCCTATCTCGAAAGACGACTTCGACCACACGGATCTGGACAAGTACGGACTTGGCAGCAAGCGCACGTTCGAGCAGTGGAAGAAGTTCTCGGGCATTGATCCGCTTGCGCCCTTCAACGAAAAGACAGTTGAACAGTTCCAGAACTGCGGAGAGCTGGACTTCGTACCATACACTAAATAATCAAGATAACGGCCTAGACAATCAGGATCTCGTTGGAGAGAATGGGGACGGCTTCGTCGACGCTTTATTCAAGTATTGGGTTCACGCAATTGCATCAGCACGATGAATCGCCCATTCCCACGATTGAGACTGGTCTCGCTTTGGTGTGAGACCGTGTCTGCGAAATTAGCGATGCCGACGAGTAACGGCTTGGGAAGTTGCAGGTGACTTCAGTCGAATCGATTGATCATGCGAATTACCGCGAGCTTCAAGTGCGTCATGTGAACCTGGTCGCAGGTCCTGTGGGATTGATCGTCCAAGACCCAGCAACAGTTTCAGTATACGATCGTATACGGGTCCCTGCAGCAAACGTCCAGTAGATCTATAGCAAAATAGAGTCCATTGCTTAACGCTCACCTTTTGAAGGCCTTACGATGAAGCGGTGCGAGACGTTGCAGCGCTTGGCTATCTTATGCGACTCCGTCATCCAATCTCCACGCCACACCACCCAGCAGTCGAGTCGGCAGCGAGCGTATGTTCATATTGGTATTATCTTCCAACCTCTCCAAGCACCAGCAGCTCCACCATGGTTCGCAGTTTCAGCTTCCTCGTCCCACTGCTCGCCTCAGACGTGTACGCAGCACCCTTCGATCTCCCTACGTCACTCGCATCCAAGACTCCGTACTGGGATCAAAGCACCGATCCGTTGGGCGTGCCTTCCTTCGTCAAGACGCTCACCAACGAGGAAGCCTCTCAGTACACTCTTGTCCAATTGCAGAGCGTCGTTCGCCACGCCACGCGTTACCCAACCAAAGGCAACGCCGGCGACATCATCTCCTTCGTGACCAAGCTACAGGCGAAGTACAATGACGTCATTCCAGTGTGGCTGCGCAGCTACAAGCCACCGTATACTGTAGCTATGGATGGCGCACTTGCCCCGGCAGAAACCGAGGAAGCCAAGGCGTTTGGGCTTCGCGTTCGCCAACGAGTCGGCCAGGCCATCCCTGCAGCGTTCTCTGCTGATCGATTCATCCTCCAGCACACTATTAAACCCCGCACGAAGGACACAGCTACCGGGTAGGTCCTCCTGTTGTGCATCAAACTACTACAACGAGGTGACTGATGGCTGTCCCAACCAGGTTCGCCACCAACTTCTTTTCCAATCCTAACGACGTCAAGTACACTCAGAACCCGAAGAACGATGTGAGGCTTTGAGTTTGCTCTAGTTCACCGAAGACATTGCTGAAGATGTGCCTCGTTAGGACCGAAACCTACGCTTCTTCGACTTCTGTCCGCGCTACTCAGACGACGTCCTCAGCAGTGACGCCGCGCACATCGAGACAACGAACTACAAGGCCTCGTTAGACTACCAGAAGAACTACGGCACTCTGCGCACTGCACTCAACTTGCCGTCCGACGCAAAACTGAGCTCGACCGAACTCGAGGCAGTGTTTTCTGCCTGCGGCTTTGACATCGCCTTGTCCAAGGACAAAGACAAGTGGTGCTCGCTGCTTTCGGAGGAGTTCATCAAGTCACTTGAGTATGCTGACGATCTGGACACGTTCCTAGAGAGCTCGGCCGGCGCCAAACTCAGCTACGAGATCTCGTCCGTGCTGCTCAGAGACATCTACAAGTACATGAAGGACTTCATGCAGAACAAGACGGCGATTGTAGGTAACTTCCGCTTCGCCCACGGTGAGACGACGACGCCGTTAATGACGCTGCTGGGCTACACAGGCAAGACGCCGCTGCTCGGAAGCCTCCCGCGACATACCATCTAATCTTTATAGTTTGATTCTTGCATAGAATACTAAGCAGACCCCACGCTGTGCTTGCCTGTGGGCAATGATCTCATCATTGGATCTCTGTGTGATGTGCTGGGTGTACAGCGCTGAATTGCTGGGTACAGTTTACGTTGAGTGTACAAGGCAGGAGAGTTGAAGGCTACAACTTCTCCGGTGGGTACAAGTTGTAGCCACCAAATGCTGCCAAAAGAAGTAGATGGTGTGGGTTGGGGACAATCGATGGACTTCAGACGAACGTTGGACACACCACCCAATTTTCGAAGGCATTCTCAGCTTCCTGGATGCATCAGTCAGCTGGATTTTCCCTGATATCCACTTCTTCATTACGACCACTACCTCTAAAGCAATACATTGACCCAAATAGCACCATGTTCCACTATATTAAGATACAGAGTCAACATGGGGATTCGTTCAATTTAATCTCTCTTGCGAGTGAAGGTCCTGCAAAATGTTCAGTCCAAGGGCACCAACGTGACCGCCTTTCCCAAGAGGTCCATTGCTCACCTGACCGTGGTGCTGCACCATCGAGTCGATGGTGCTGTCGATGGCATGGACAGCGTGATCCTGAGCTCATTCTCCTTTCCGCCATCCGCCGCCCAGGCTCGCTCCCCTCCAACCATGAGCGACATGACGCCCAAGGCCACGGTCTACAAGTCTGCGCCTGTGGCGACTCCCGTGGCCCGCACCCACGACGAGCCGCGCACGCACGACTCGAACGGCATCCGCATCGGCGCGTGGAGTGCCGAGATCTGCGGCTGCTTCACGGACATCATGCCCAACTGTTGCATGGCCACGTGTCTGCCGTTCATCTCGGTCGCGCAGATCGCGCACCGCGTCAACGTGGCGCGCTACAGCCTCGTGCTGATCTCGTTCCTCGTGGTCTACCTCGTCGCCATCGCCTTCTCGTGCATCTCGTTCGCGGCGGCCGTCAACTCGATGAACGAGAGCACGGACTCCATCTTCTCGAGCTGGAACGACGACAGCACCACCGTCACCGTCTCGATCAGCGGCACGAGCGCTGCGTTCGGCTCGATCGCCAACGTGATCGTCTCGATTGCCACGCTCGTCTACGTCATTCTCGTCTGGCAGCTCCGCACCAAAGTGCGCGAGCGCTTCCAGATCCCCGGGAGCTGCTGCGGCGACTACTGCTGCGTCTGGTGGTGCTCGTGCTGCACGATCGCGCAGATGGCGACCCACGTCAAGAGCTACAAGCCCGGCTCGTGCGACTTCGGCCCGCCAGATATGCTCCCGGCCTACGACTGAGCTGTGCCAGACTCTTGAGCTCCCACACCCCGACGACAGCGTCGGGATCTCCCACTTGGTTTGATAATATAAGGCTACAGTATTCACACCTGGAATCCCCAACTGTATTCACTCCTGGAATCCCCTTCCCTCCATCAATGCTCCTTCATGGCCATTACATCTTGATGGTCTGCATCAGCGTTCCGAAGACCATCTCTCCAAAACCAGTACATGTACTGCTCTCTCCCTCGTTGCGGTCACTATCGCGAGTCGGATGGCGCCAGCGCATCTTTCCATGGTCAGTTGCGCTCGGTTACGCACGTGGTTCACTCGCCCCTCTCTGGACGCATCATCTCTCGCGACCGTCGGGACCGCCTCGACATTCCTCGAGATCCGCGCCGACCGCCATGAAGCCCTCGCTGACGCGCGACCAGCGGCTCGACCTCGCCGCGCTGCTGCTGCTGCTGCTCGTCTACGTCGTCGTCATGCTTGGCCAGTACTCGTTCGTGCAGCAGACCGAGTCGGCGGCCAACTCCATCCCGAGCGCCATCGCGCATGAGCGCGTACGCTCCGTACGGCCCGTCGTCGTCGCGCCGACGCCAGCGCCTGCGACGGCGCTCAAGGGCCGCAAGACGCTGGTGTTCATCGTCAACTACCTCGACTCGAAGCGCTGCGGCGAGACGCTGCAGTCCATGTTCGCCAACGCCGTCACGCCCGAGCTGCTCAAGGTGAGCGTGCACGACCAGATCCGCGAGGATCTCGGCGAACTGCAGTGCGCGGACGCCTACTGCCAGCTCGTGGGCGAGAAACACTGCCGCCGTGAGCAGATTATCTCAACCCAGGTGCACGCCAAGGACGCCAAGGTGAGTTGCGAGACTGAGTAGATTAGGATGACGCTTACAGTGAGGGTTGCTCATAGGGCCCGACCGTGGCGCGGTACATCACGGAGAAGGCGATCAGCGACGAGGACTTCTGCCTCGGGCTGGATTCGCACCTGGTCTTCGTCGAGAACTGGGACGAGAAGCTCGTGACCCACTGGGAGTCGATTGAGAACGAGAACGCGATCCTCACGGTGTACCCAAAGTCGCTCGACTACCTCACCAAGGACCACTCGATGGACGACAAGATGGGGCTCATGTGCCGAGCTCATATTGAAACGGCCGGCGATGACGCCATGGTCCAGTACCTCACGGTCAAGTGGCTCGACCGCGACAACACGACCAAGCCGCTGCTCCACTCACAGTTCGCTGGTGGCTTCAACTTTGGCACGTGCAAGTCGTACAAGGAAGTGCCGAACGATCCGTACACGCCGATCCTCTTCTACGGCGAGGAGTACGCCCGTGCCGCCAGGTTGTGGACCCATGGGTATGACTTTTACGCGCCGGCCGTGGACATCGTCTACCACTGGTACGAGACCCGCAGCAAGATCTGGGACGAAGACTGGAGCAAGCGCTACGAGATGCTCATGAAGTCACGGCGCCGCACGCGGTTCATGATGGGGCTGCCCGTGTCGCAGGACGATTTTGACCACACGGATCTCGACAAGTACGGACTCGGCAAGAAGCGCACGTTCGAGCAGTGGAAGCAGTTCTCGGGTATCGACCCGCTCGCGCCGTACAACGACCAGCTCATCGAGCAGTTCGACAACTGCCGCGACCTGCAGCTCGTGCCTTTTGCTCCGTGAGGAGTTTTTTTTTCTTCAAATTATAATTCAATTCATGTTCACCGTCTCTTCTCCCCGTATCATGGTGGCAGTGGAAAAATTTCAGTTGCACCCATGATGTCTGGCCCGCGAGTGGTCAGTGAGATCTCTCTCTCCCTCTGCCAGCCGCGTCAATGGGCGCGTGGACACCCCGCCTTCGAAAATCGCTCCCCCCATCCGCTCCCGACTCTTCCGAGTACCGAGCACGATGAAGCCCACGGACCGCCCCGACCACCGTGCGCGCTCGGTCGCGCTCGTGCTGCTGGCGCTCGCTTACGTCTCGGTCATGACGTACCAGTTCTCCGACCTGCGTCGGTCGCTCGCGCCGCCCGCGGATCGCAAGCCAGCGCCGCCGAACGACGTCGTGCTGAGCCACGTCGAGGCTCTTGAAGAGCCCATGCTCCGCGTCCAAGAAGCGACGTCGCCAGCGCCGGCGCCGACGCCCGCACCCACGACGCTGATCAACGGACGCGACACGATGGTCTTCATCGTCAACTACAGAGATTCGAAACGCTGCGGCGAGACGCTCAGATCCATGTTCGAGAACGCGGCCGAACCGGATCTGCTCAAAGTGAGTCTCCACGACCAGATCCTCGAGGCACAGGGCGAACTCCAGTGCGTGGACGCCTACTGCCAGCTCGTGACCGAATCCAAGTGCCGTCGCAAGCAGATCGTCTCGACGAAGGTCGATGCCAAGGACGCCAAGGTAGGAGAATCCAAGATTCCATTAGAATGGAATTATAAAACTGACGCCGCGTCGGGTTTTGTAGGGCCCCACGGTCGCTCGCCACATCACCGAGCAGGAGCTCGGCGACGAGGAATTCTGTCTCGGCCTCGACTCGCACATGATCTTCGTCCCCGGTTGGGACTCCCAGCTGATCCAGCACTGGGACTCGATCCAGAACCCGAACGCGATCCTCACGATGTACCCAAAGTCCTCCGACTACTTGAAGGACCACTCGATGGACCACAAGATGGGGCTCATGTGCGGCGCGCGCATCGAGTCGGAGGATTTCGACGCCGTCGTGCAGTACCTCGCCGTCAACTGGTTCGAGAAGACCAACTCGACCCAGCCCAAGCTCATGGCCCAGTTCGCCGGTGGCTTCAATTTCGGAAGCTGCCGCTCGTACAAGGAAGTGCCCAACGACCCATACACGCCGATCCTGTTCTACGGTGAGGAATACCACCGCGCAGCACGGCTGTGGACGGCCGGATACGACTTTTACGCGCCGTCCATCGACGTCGTGTACCATTGGTACGAGACGCGCGGCAAGATCTGGGACGAGAACTGGCCCGAGCGGTACCGTATCATGATGCGCTCCAAGCGGCGCACGCGGTACGTCATGGGGCTGCCCGTGTCCAGCGACGACTTCGACCACACCGATCTGGACAAGTACGGACTGGGCACCAAGCGCACGTTCGAGCAGTGGGTCAAGTTCTCGGGCATCGACCCGCTCGCCAAGCAGAGCAAGACCCAGTACGAGCAGTTCCGCAATTGCGGCGAGCTCGAGCTCGTGCCGTTCAACAGTGTCTAAGTCCTGCAATATTTACTCCTCGATCTCACCCACAAAAAAATAATTGGAATTATTCGTTTTCTTCCCAGCACAAAATCCAAATCCTCGCCCCGTCTCCACTCTGTGATATCGAACCGGTGCCCGCCTTTCCCACTTGGTGACGCTACGATTGGACAATTGCCGAGGGGGGGAATCTCCGCCGTGAGACAAACGCCAGTCGCCAACACAGATCGCCATGGCGCCACGCCACGCACCCACACGGCTCGCGGCCGTCGCGCTGCTGCTGCTGCTCTACGGCGGCTTCCTCTACTACCAGTTCCCGGCGGTGCCAGCGCGAGCCGTGCCCACGCGGCAGCAGGCCGTGCTCAACCGCATCCGCGCGGCGCAGGATGTCGCTCAGCCGCCTCCGCCGCTCACGCCAGCGCCCATGGCCAAGCAGACGCCTGCGCCGACGACCGTCATCAAGGGGCGCAGGACCATGGTGTTCATTGTCAACTTTCGCGACTGGAAGCGCTGCGGAGAGACGCTCAAGTCCATGTTCGACAACGCCGTGGCGCCCGAGCTGCTCAAGGTGAGCGTGCACGACCAGATCTACGAGGCCGAGGGCGAGATGCAGTGCGTGGACGCCTACTGCCAGCTCGTGGGCGAGAAGAAGTGCCGACGCGAGCAGATCGTCTCGACCAAGGTGGACGCCAAGGACGCCAGGGTGAGGAACCTGTGTTTCTGGGCGAATAATAGTCTCGTGAGGCTAATGACGCGGGTGGTGATGATGTGTAGGGTCCGACGGTCGCGCGGTACATGACCGAGAAGGCGCTGGGGGATGAGGAGTTCTGCCTCGGATTGGATTCGCATATCGTGTTCGTCAAGAACTGGGATGAGAAACTCGTGACCCACTGGGAGTCGATTGAGAACGAGAACGCGATCCTCACGGTGTACCCCAAGTCGGCCGAGTACCTCACGGACCACAGCAAGGACAACAAGATGGGACTCATGTGCAGCGCCCGCATCGAGTCGAGCGACTTTGACAACATGGTCCAGTTCATCGGCGTGCTCTGGATCGACCGCACGCCGCAGTCCAAGCCACGGCTCCACTCACAGTTCGCTGGCGGCTTCAATTTCGGTTCCTGTCGAGCCTACAAAGATGCACCGAACGATCCTTACACGCCGATCTTATTCTACGGAGAAGAACACGCTCGTGCCGCTAGGCTGTGGACCCACGGGTACGACTTTTATGCGCCGTCCATCGACATCGTCTACCATTGGTTCGAAACTCGCAGCAAGATCTGGGAACGAGACTGGGGTGAGCGCTATGAGATGCTCATGAAGTCACGACGCCGCTCGCGGTTCATGATGGGGCTGCCGGTCTCGAAAGACGACTTTGACCACACGGATCTCGACAAGTACGGCCTCGGAAAGAAGAGGACGTTCGAGCAGTACGTCAAGTTTTCCGGCATTGACCCGATGACCAAGTTTAACAAAACCAAGTACGACCAGTTCGAGAACTGCGGCGAGCTCAAGCTTGTGCCGTACCAAAAATAAAGATAATCGACGCGGATACATATTATTTTTTCTGGATCCATTCGTATTGTGCTGAAAGTGGGACAATACGTGTCAGCGGGCATATCACAGGAGAGTGACTCACTGCGCGCGTGTATCAGGCGTTTGATGTCTAATCACAAGGACCTTCCATTCATGAGAGACGATGGCGACGAGATCAGTTCCTTCGTAAAGGGCGACGTCCACGGCGTCGAAGATGATGGTGGGGAGCCCCCCACCATTTGGAGACTCCCAGTGGGGGGTCTCTACTTGAGACGAATCATCGATGAGATGGATCAAATTGCTTCCATTTGCGTTCATGCGATGGCTTTCGCTTGCGAACAATTGACCGCCGGCAAGTCTTCAGTGCGAGAGTAAAAGTCGAGTGGACTGGATCGTGCGGATACAGTATGCGCATCCACACTACTAGCATGAATCGAATAGTACTGCTGTTCCTGACCCCCCAACAGCATTGTCGATTAGAGAGTCGCATTCTCTGTACACGCGTAGTGTGTGAAAGAATGACGCTATCCCACATAGCCACAAGGGCCTCGAAGACGATATTGTCTTTGGAAACCCCATCAGCGGTTGACCCAGATATCCCTGTCGCTCTCTACGTCGAAACTTTCGAATCCTAAGGAGGTCTTCATCGACTTGGCAGCCTCACTTTGCCGCCTTAGGACGAAGACTGCAAAACTCGGTTTTTGTCGTCCTGCACACCGTACAGTCTTGCGCTCCGGTCTTGGGGGAAGACTCAGAGCCCATGGCTCTTTTATGCCGCAGAAGATGAGAGCAATCTTCAGAAGTCATGATTGCTCTCTAACTTCATGTTGAAGTAGAAGCTTCGGCTTGCGCACCAGCAGCAAATCGCAACAACCCGTGCTCTGTTCGTAGCTATGTGTTCTGTATATGGCTCGTGGAGAAGAGACTCTGCTAGCTTTTTAACGGCGGGTCTCACAGGGTGCTGTTCAACGATACAGACTCGTCCTCCGCTTTCCACAGATTGACGTCTCGCGAAGGGTCGAGTTGGAGGGTGTTCGGCTTCGCAGCCGACGTCGAAGTCGCCATCGGAATGTCCCACAGACGTTTACTCTGTGACGCGTGGAGTAACCACAGTGTGTTGGCTGGTCAAGACCAGAGGTCTCTCACTTTTGAACTCGCAAAGCAGTCACACAATGCTTCCTCTCTCCTCTTCACTCCAGAAGCTCCATGACCTCCAATCGCCTGCGCCGCCATACACCGTGCCGTTCCTCGTCTCTTGCTTCTTGTACGCTCTGCTTGCCCATGCACTTCTGGGACTGTACAATCACCAATGGCAAGTGCCTGGCCTCGCTCTCCGCTTGCTATCCGCCGTCGGGATCGCTGCGGCCAAGTACGCCGCGCGTAAGTTCAAGCCTCTCTTCCCCGAGTGGACTCTCTCCATGGAGATCCTCGTGGCCTTTTCGCGATGCGTCTACAGCAATTACGGCGACCGCGTCGTCACGCCAAAGAACGCCGAGATCCTCCGAGTCCGCATGGAGGTGGCCGGCAATTCGTGGATTGCTGGAGTGGTTCGCAAGTACGGCACTGCAGTTGAGCGCTTCGAGTTCAACGGGCTCGAGCACTTGTGGGTGCGCGAGGCGACGCGGTCGCTGCAGGTGTCTGCCCCACGCGTCGTGGTGCTGTATTTTCACGGCGGGGGATACGTCTCTTCCGCGCCGAGCAACTACGTTGACATGGCGAGCCAGCTGCTCACGCGCATCACGAAGAGACTGCGGCGCAAGCTTGGTCACGACGTCCAGGTCGACGTTCTGCTGGGCAACTACCGCAAAGCCCCGCAGTTTCCTTACCCGAGGCCACCGCAGGACTGCCACGCCGTGTACAACCACCTCGTCGGCACGGAGAAAGTGCCCCAGTCGTATCATCGGGTAACCTATTATTCGGGTCTGATAGGGGTCAGGGTCGGAAAATGGGTCGGAGATGACAGCTCGCTCCGCTCGCAAAAAGGATTCTAGGATCTGGCCGTCGGCAGGCAATGTTCTACTCCGGTAGGGCGACCTACCTCGTTATAGCAGTGTTCCATCTGATCCGACCCCGACCCCTATCAGATCCCCCCGAGGCGCTTCCGTGTCATCGTCACGGGTGACAGCGCGGGCGGTGGACTCACGATGGCGACGCTACTGCGAGCACGAGACCAAGACCCGACGATGCTGCCGCTCGCGGCCATGCTCTCGTATCCGTTCCTGGACATGGAGGTCAAGTGCGACGAGAGGAAGACGCCGTACTGCTTGCTCGGTGACAAAGGCGCCAAGGGCTTTTGGGATGCGTACTACCCGGAAAGAGGCGACCCAAGCACGTGGGGCGACGCGTCCCCCGTCCACTGCGACCTCAGCGGTCTCCCTCCCGTGTACATCCAGGCAGCTGAACTGGACTACCTGCTCCCACACTCGCTGCAACTAATGAAGAAGGCCCTCGCGGACGGCCAGACGAACTGGGAGCTGGACATCTTCCCCAACGTTCCTCATGGCTTCACTGCGCTGCCTGAGAACATTTCGCTGGCGGCGGGGAAGGGATTGGACGCGCTCTGCGAGTATGCAGCGGAGCAGTTCGCGCGCTCACTCAACAACTCGCCGATGGACTGAACACGCCTGGCAACAGGAATGTCGACCCAGTGAATTGACGATGTTAGCTCGAGCTGTTAATGAGGCGA
>JAADVR010000212.1:0-45752 GCA_023335855.1 Pythium scleroteichum
CCCCCCCCCCCCCCCCCCCAATCCCCGACGAGAGATCGCCGAGCCTTCTGCTACGCTGCAACGTGCGACTCGTCCATCCATCTCAGTCGCACGCGAGTGTCTGTCGCGGATGACCTGAGGCCACCAGCCAGCAGGTCCAACTTCAAGGCAGTGTCGCAGTCTCGTTATCCTAATGCAGTGACCTGTAACCTCCGATCTTAGCCACCATGCCAAAAATAGACTGAAATAGCGAGTCTAGTTTGTGTGCGCCACCCCTAGAGGGTGTCCCAGCATCAAGGTGTACGTTCAGTTTGACCAGGGACGATCAAGAGGGGCGAAGCGATCTCTGCGCACAATTGCAACAGCAGCGCGACCGCCATGGACCTCGGAGAAGACGCGCCGAGTCTGGAAGTGCCGGACGAGGCCTCGGCTCCAACGGACTCCGAGAGCCGACAAGATCACGCCCCCAGCGACCCGACCGCCGGAGAGGTGACCGTGGCGTGGGATGAGTTGCCCAGCCAATCACACAAAGCCGAGCCGCGGCCTGACGACAACAGCGAGAGGAAAGACAGCACAGAGGGCGCGCCGATCCGCGAGTCGGCAGCGCTGCTGAGCAGTCTCCCGCACTCGCAGTCGTCGCCAGTGCTGCTGCCGAACGTTGCGATGCAGCCGCGTGAACAGCATGAGGAACACGAGCTAGACGTCCACGCGCGGCCAGCGCTCGGCAGCGAAGCGTCATCCGACGAGAGCGATGGCACCGCGTCATCCGTCGCACCGATCCCGACCTTCAAGTCGAGTTCGTACAAGTCGAGACGGCGCGACGCGCCGCTGCGCATCTTTTTCCCGACCGAAGACCTCGCTATGAAGGCGATCCTCTCGCCGCCAACGCTGCGCTCGACCGCCTCCACGGGGAACATCCGTCAGCAGCCGACGCTGGCCGAGTCCTTCCTCGAGACGACGTCGCGGCTCTTCTTCTTGCGTGGTAACAACGCCAGTCAGGCGGCAGACTCAGCAAAGGGCTCACAAGCGCTAGGCGACGCACCGAGCAACCCGCCGACCCTGGCGCCTCGCCCGTCGACGGCATCGGTCGTGCTGGAGGACGATCTCTCCAGGCTCAATAGCACTGTGGTCGCGACCAACCCGAACCTACCACCGCCGCCGTTCGCGAACATGTTTTCATGTGAGAACTGCCACGAGGATATTGGGTCTCTGCTGACTCAGGGCCGCCATCACTGCCGAAACTGCGGGGGCTCGTTCTGTGCTAATTGTTCCAGCAAGACCGTGACAGTGCCGTTCCAGCTATACCTCTCCAAGGGTGAGCAGCGGGTATGTGATGGTTGCTTCAATCGCATCCGAGACTTCCACGCTCAAGCGCAGACGACGCAGATCACCTGGAGTGGACTTCCACCCCCACCCAGTGACGTTCTCGTGCGCGAGTTTGATCTTCCGCCACGCGAGATCCCTGTGACTGTTTTCAACTGTTCCTATTTTGTGGACTTTGCACCGTACTACGGACACCTGTTCCTTACACGCGAGCACATTTGCTTCCGCGGCTACAAAACCCACAAGATCAAGATTGCCTTTTCTGATTTGCACTCGCTCATCAAACCAGAGTTCTACTACATCAATGCACTCCAGATCAACACAAAGGTTGGCAAGGAGAAGCACTTCTTTGCCGAATTCAACGGCTTGCGGGATCTTTGCTTCGTCCGGATGGACCAACTTGTTCGCGCATACCAAGATGCTCGGAAAAAGGAAATGGCACAGCCGTTGAGCACCGAGGCGCTCAAGCAGCAGGCTCTCGGGCGTCGTCGCTCGTATAAGATCCTCGCCAACCAAATGAGCTCGATCCAAGGTGCCAGCGACGACCTCGCGAGCATCATGGCCGCGTCTGGGAACGGTTGCATTGACATGGACGACGAGGATGATGACGAAAGTGATAAACGCAGCCATGTTGCATTCTCGGATGATCACGATGAGGCGATGTCGACGACAAGCAGCAGTGCTAGCGATGAAGAGCCACTGGCTCCCGACGTGCTGCTATCGAGAATGTCGATTCTGTTGGACTGCGAGTTGCGAGCAGATACGCAAAGCGTGTTTGAGTTGTTGTGGAGCGACGACCACGGCAAGATTTTCCTACGTGATCACATGGAGAAGACCAAGGACATCGACATCGACATCGAGGACTGGCAAGAAATCACTAGAGAAAATGAGAGCACTGTTGCTATTGGCTTCGTGATTTCGAAGGAAGACGACTACACCCACTTTCGCAATGTTCGCTCGAAACACCCGCCGAAGACCAAATTCCCAGGGCTTCCCCCTTACGCTGGTTGCTGCCGCCTCCAACGGCTGCGGGTCGAGAAGTCAACGGATGGTTCCAAGTGGACACGATTCGTTGTGTCCGACCTGCTCCGGATGTCCAGCATCCCGTTCAGCGATTACTTTGAGATCGAGTCACGATGGGTTTTCACGCGGGATGGGAAGCATTACTGCCACGTGCAGGCGGGTCTCATCGTCAACTTCATCAAATCGACGTGGTTCAAGTCGCAAATTGACTCGTCCACACGTTCCGAATCGAAAGAAGGACAAGAACTCTGGGCAAAGAATGCCATCATGTACTTGCAGGAACACGGCTCCAGCGTACCTGTGCGGCGCTCGCTTCCTACTATCTCGCCGAAACCAGCGAACACCACTGGCAAGAATTCGGAGGAGCCATTGGTACCACGCCGTGTGTCAATGTCGAGCGAGAGTACAACCAAATTCTTGGCATCGAACCCGCCAGAGGCTGCTACCATCTCGGGAACACTATCGCTTCCACACTTCGACATGGATGACTTGCTTGCCAACCCGCAGTCGCTCGTTCAAGTTATCACCGTGGTTCTCTTGCTGTATTGTGTGTCCGTTATCCGATCTCAGCAGACACAATTGAACCAGTTGAGGGAGACCACGGCGATGCTCAACAGCAAGCTACAGGGGTCGATCGATGGTGTCAGCGCCTGCGAACAGAGCCTGATCGATGGCGCTCTCGCTACTTTAAACGAGTTCTTCCGGAGTCAACGACCTCAATAACCTAGAAAGAGCATATTTAACACAATAGAAAGAATCGATAATCTGCTTTGAAGTCTGTGGTTATCGATCGATGCTTAATCACAAAAGCGTGGATCCCGGGGCCCGCTCCATGAACGTCAGAATTCGCCAGTCGATGTCATCGGATGTCGTCACTAGCGACTCGAAGCGCCAAAGTGCTGCAGTGTCGCGTGTGATGCTCTGCGCCTCTCCCTCTCCGTCGTACGTCGAAGTTGTCACGCTCTCCGTCGTCTCCGTGACAACGTCGAGACGCAGACGTTCAACCATTGTCTCATAGTCGCTGTCTTCGATCACGATACTGTTGATATCCTTTGCGCCTTGAAGCACAATCGCGCCTGGTGTCTTGGTCGGATTCTGGGTCATGGACTCGAGGAGGAACCGCGCCTTGATGAGCTCGTGGGTCGACACGAGATCGTCCTTCTCCTGTTGCTTAATCTCGGCGAGGGCCAGCTTCTCCCAAGTGACTCCAGCCAAGTGCACACCCTTGATATCCAAGTCGTTCATCTCCATCGTGCGAAGAGTGCCTTTCATGGCCTTCAGTCCCTGAAAGAACATGTCGAAACACATGGGCGACATGATCTTCTGCAGCGTCTGGGTCGCCGGCGACTCAGGAATCTCGCCAAAGGCGTAGTTCGCAACTTCGTGCGAGAACATTGTGTGGAGCGCGAGGTCCACGGCATGCTGTGCGCCTCCCAGGAACTCGACCGCGTCGACCTGGGTCTGCGTGGGCAGCTGGAGACGCGCGAAGAGCAGGTACCGCGAGAGCAGATTCATGGCCGGTGGGAAGACGTTGTGCTCCTGGTATCGCTCGAACTGCGACACCCGGTCACGCACGCGGCCTGCAAACTCCGAGAGGCCCGCGAAGCCATCGAACACGGTGGGCTTGGCTTCCGGTTTCGACGAGAACGCGCGCAGGGCCTGCGAGTGATGGGGATTAGCGATCGACGTCGAGCACGGATCCCAGCGCGCCGTCGCGGGTCCAGAGGTCCCGCGTGGCGCAGAACGTACCGTTCTCTGGTCCGCAGCGACGACCGCGCGGCGACGCAGCGAGAGGCCGCCACGCACAGCGCGGCTGCTGCGCATCATTATTGTGCGGAGGATGTGGATCGTCGAGTGCTGACAGAAACTTAAGGAGGACGAACTTAACTGGCCGAGCATGCGACGTGACAAAGTCCTGAGGGCGGCCCCGAAGAGAAATGTTTGAGTTCGGGACAAAGCTGTTGGATCAATACGTATGTTTTGATACAACCACATTCACACCATATCTACTGATATTACATCAAAATTACTTTAAAACTTCTCCTGTCTCTAGCACCACCATCGCGCAGCCACATCCACGCGTCAATTCTGTATGTGCCCGACTCCGACCGCTTCCGGCGCCACTGAAGGCTGTCGCGCCCCCACGGTCGATGCCACCACCGCTTGTTGTGGGTCTTGGATCGCTCTGCTAAGCCGAGACCACGTCAGCGGTGTCTAAGCTGTAGCAACAGTAACAGCAGATGCAGAAGACAAACCAGAGCCAAAGCGAGCGAAAAAGGGGAAGGCGAAGATCGTGCCCACGCCCACGCCAAGGCGTTGTATGGGTAGGGCTGGTCGGGTTTTTGTGGGTGGGATGAGCTCGAGTAGACGCGCCGTTGGGACTGTGCTGTGTCGGGGGTTGTGCTGTGTCGGAGGCGAGGCTGAGTGTGTCGCGGACCGCAAGTCATGTATTCAGGTGCATATGATCAACACGAGGCAGAGGTGTCCGTGGACTGCATCTCATATTCACAAAAGATTGTCGTAAACGATAATGGATTGTAATACATGCGAAGGCGGCGTGGCGTGTTTGTAGTAGTAGTAGTAGTAGTTGTTGTTGTTGTTGTCGTGAGGGCGGCGTGGCGTGTTTGATTGACGATGCACCGACAGCGGCAGATTCGCTTCGGCTTTGTCAATGCCGTTGTAGGTCCCAGCACAAAGCACGCTTGTCGTAACACACGCGTGCTCAACGCACGAGACGATGCCTTTCAAGGCAACCGGTCAGCAATGTTGTTAAAACAACATTCGGCAAACGTGCTGAAATGCAGTAAGGTACACTGCCAGATGAACATAGACCATCCCAAAACCTCCACCCGCGCATAGCCGAGCCACCGGTAGACCATCCCTAGTGATTTTCAAAGGCATTGGATTGACGTTTAAAGACTATGCATGCAGAGCGACAAGCAAGGTTCCTACGTCTCACAACCGCAGACGAGACGGACCGGTCTGCGGCTTGCAGCCGTACACGCCCGTCTTGGTGATCACGTCGCAGTACGAGCCGAACTGCAGCGCCGGCTGCGCACCAGGACAGTTGCCGTTGCTGCGCGTGCCTGCACAGGCCGGCTCGTCGACGCAGAAGATGGTGGGCACGCCCTCGATGCTCATGGGCGTCGCGCCGGCAGCACAGACGCCGCCGGGACCAGCAGGTGCAGGTGTGGGCTTGGACGTCGGCGCGGGAGTCGTCGGCGCGGCTGTCGGTGGGGACGTCGTGGGGGCCGCCGTCGTGGGAGCGGACGTCGGCGGGGTCGTCGTCGGCGCGCACGTGGTGGGCGCGGGAGCCGGAGCCGGAGCCGGCGACGAGGCCGATGGCGAGGACGAGGGCGAGGACGAGGGCGGCGATCCCGAGGCTCCGTTCGGCTTGCAGCCGTACACGCCCGAGGCGACCTTGCCGCAGAACGACCCGTTCGGCAGACCCGTCTGTGGACCCGGACAGGACCCGGAGCTCACGTCGGCATTGCAGATGGGTCCCTTGGCGAGACAGAACACGCCGCGCACGCCCTCCACGCTCATCTCGTACTCGTTGACCTTGCACTGCGATCCGTCCGTGGCCGAGGGCGTCGGCGCCGTCGTGGTGGCCGCCGGCACCGGAGCTGTGGCCGGCGCAGACGTGGGCGCTGATGTCGGAGCTAGGGCTGGAGGCGGAGTGGGAGCGGGAGCCGGGCCTGGCGCAGGACCCGGTACGACGATGTCGGACGGCGCGAACGTCGAGCCCGATGGCCCGGCGCCGGCCTTGCAGCCGTACACTCCGGACGCGACCTTGCCACAGTACGAGCCGTTGGGCAGCCCGGTTTGAGGTCCGGGACAGGTGCCGGCGGCTCGGTCGGCGATGCAGATGGGTCCTTTCGCGAGGCAGAAGACTCCCGGGACGCCCTCGACGCTCATCTCAAAGTTGCCGGTCGGACAGCGAGAGCTGCCGGGCGGTGGCGGCGCCGGCGTGGACGTCGGGGCGGACGTCCGAGCCGATGTCGGAGCCGATGTTGGAGCTGACGTCGGAGCTGACGTCGGAGCAGACGTCGGAGCAGGTGCAGGAGCCGGCTGCGATCCAGCGCCGTTGAGCTTGCAGCCGTAGACGCCGGACGCCACTTTGCCGCAGACAGAGCCATTCGGGAGACCCGTTTGAGGTCCGGGGCACGCGCCCGAGCCGCGGTCAGCGATGCAGATGGGACCCTGCGCGACGCAGAAGATGCCTGGCACTCCCTCGACACTCATCTCGTAGCCCATACCGCAGCGAGACCCCGTGGACGGCGCGGAGGTCGCGGACGGCGCAGGTGTAGTGTATGGTGCTGAGGTGGTGGGCGCTGGAGCCAGCGTCGTCGGCGCGGGGGTCGTAGCGACAGGCGGCGCCGGCGTCGTGTTGGTCTTGCAGCCGTAGACGTCGCTGGCGACGATGCCGCAGTAGGAGCCGTTGGGCAGGCCGTCTTGCTTCGCTGGACAGCTGCCGTCGTTGATGCTGGCGATGCAGATGCGCGAGCCGGGGACGCAGAAGATGCCGTTGACGCCTTCGACACTCATCTCGGAGTGTCCTCCGGGGCACGGCGCGTAGGCGTGTGTGGTGGCGGTGGCGAGCAGCATCGCGAGCAGCACGGGGCGGAACATGGCGTCTTGTGTGGCAGGGGAGTGCTGGGGAGCTGGAAAGTTGGGGTTTGAGGAGTCGGAAGCAACGCGTGGTCCTCGCCCACGTCCGCGAGGTCTCGTTGATGAGACTCGTGCACCCTTGTGGGATTGTTCTTCGCCTGTTCCGACGATCCTGTCCACGCGAACTTCGCATGCGTGGGTCAAGTGTGGCGAGCCGATCTCAGCTCGATGGCTAAGAATAAGCGGAATTGATGAATGGCATCCCTTGCGAGAGCCGCGTAGAACGTTCCCCAGAGACTCGAAATAGTCGGGCGTACAAATCCCATGGAGACTATCGTGGGATATTTAGGCCACGCAGCAAGAAATGGCAGTGTCGTCGCTCGGATCCCACGCCTTGTGCTGTCGCAGGCGGGTGATGGGACACTGCATGCTGCGACTTCCCAGTGCTTGGCATCAGAACTGTGGAGTGGACGACCTCCCCCCGCGAGACAGAAGGCGCCTCGCAAGCCCTCCACCCCCTTCTCCTCCTGAAGCACCACCCAGGAATGGAAGATCAAATCGCCATTGGTAGACACGGGAGGCAGAGAGTGACTGTGCAGACTTGGCGTCCGAACGCGATCGAGCTGACGGGAGTCGCCGCTCCTCCAAGAAAGAACTGCTGGTGAGTCATCAGTAGTACAGGCCATTTAGCACCGCAGTCCAAATGAGTCGAACGACACCCACCATAGTGCCTCCAATACTAGCGCGAGTTCTTGCGCCCCGCTTCCTCGACCGAGTGACAAAGCGGAGCCATTCATAAGAAATCGAACTTCAATATCCTAGTCTCATTGCGAACGCAGTCTCATCGAGAAGTCAGAGCAGAGCTACAAATACTCCGCACCCAGCGATGGTCAAGCCTTTTGGATACCAGGCCACGTGTTTTTGGCGTATCTGATTAAAGATATGAAGCCGTTCTTCCAAGAAGTAGCTTGGCCGATGCGCCGTCCCAGCGGTAAGATACGAGACATGATATGGCGCCAGGGAGAGACCGCGGTATGCCTGCGGACTTGCCTTCAAGAGAGCATTCTGCAACGCACCAGCTTCTCTCTACGTCGCCACAATGTTCCGTCCGATCCTCTTCGCGACTCTCCTCGCCGCGGTGGCCCATGCGTACGCACCATGCAACGAAGGCCAATCCGAAATGAGTGTTGAAGGCGTGGAGGGTGTCTTCTGTGTCACTGGCTCGCCCATCTGCATCGCCGACGTCAGCGATGGCGCATGCCCGACAGTCCAGGGTGGCCTACCCTACGGCTCGTACTGCGGGCTCGTGGCGACGGGCGTGTACGGATGCAAGGCACTAGATTCATTCCAGACGAACCAGCCGACGCGACCACCTCCGGCAGTGACTTCTGCGCCGACTGTCGACGTGACCTCCACTCCGCCACCCACAGCCAGTTCCGCGCCTTCGTCGACTCCCATCTCGCAGTGCAGCGGAGGCCACTACGAGATGAGCGTTGAAGGCGTGAACGGCATCTTCTGCCTCAGCGAAGGCCCGATCTGTATGGTTGAATTGAGCACAGGCACCTGTCCAGGTCCCCAGACCGGGCTCCCTGACGGGTCGTACTGTGGCCTAGTTGCCTCTGGTGTCTATGGCTGCAAGGTTGGCCCCAACCCAGCGCCGTCGACGGCAACAGCTATACCGACAGCTTCAACGAGTCCGTCAGCAGCTCCTGCAGCCTCACCGATGCCTGTCCAGGTAGCGACAATTTCTCCAAGCTCCGCCTCAGCAACGGACGGCTCGCAGTGCGTTGATGGCGACTACGAAATGAGTGTGGAGGGAGTGGATGGCATCTTCTGCTTGAGCAAAGGCCCCATCTGCATGGCAGAGATCAGCACCGGCGCGTGTCCTGGTCCTCAGTACGGCCTACCAGACGGATCGTACTGCGGAATAGTGGCCTCTGGAGTATTTGGTTGCAAGCCGAACGCTGGTCCGTCGGGCTCCTCTCCTGCTCCAACCACCGCCACCACAGCTGCTAACGCGACACCTCTTACGCCGGGCGCCAGCGTCCGCTCGTGCGCCAATGGCGCCACACCTATGAGCGTCGAAGGAGTCGACCCCATCTTCTGTGTACAAGAGCCAGCCTGTGTGGCCGATCGCGCGACGGGTAACTGTCCATCCAGTCAGGACGGACTACCGTGGGGATCCTACTGCGACATCATCACGCGCACGGGCCAGTACGGCTGCAAGCCGTTCAACGGGACGAATGTCCACAACAGCGTCGTCTATCCAGCAGTGCTCAACTGCACTGGCAACGCCAGCGGCGACACGCCCGTGTCCGTCGTCGGCGCTGGGACGTTCTGTGCTGCGCAGCCTGTCTGCGCCGGCGCGATCTTCGGCAACTGCCCCAGGGCCCAGAGCTCTCTGTCTAGTGACTCCAAGTGTGCAGTCATCTCCACAGGCGTCTATGGGTGTGTGCAGTTGGTCTGAGTAGTCAAGTATAATGTACTTCATCAAGATAATGCATAAAATGTAGCCATGAGCTGACGGTCTCAGTTGCCCAGTCACAATGTTGCGCGAAGGTTGCTCCATGCTGAACTCGCTGCGACGAGACCTGTCAGCAGTCATCCTTGACACGCATGGGAATCCAGTTGCCAGCTGGGCGCTTGGCTTTGCTGTCCGCCTATCCGGGTCTTGGGACCGACGCGGTTGGGACAGAGTGGTCCACGCCGCCCACGCCATGAAGCTCGCGGCGCTGCTGCTCGTGGCTGCGGCCGCGCGCGCCGACCTGGCGCCTGGCAGCGGCCAGCCGCGCTGGGACCTCGCCAAGCGCTTCGCCGAGCTCTACGAACCCAACGAGGCGCGGCTCTTCTGGCAGGTCAGCGGGTGGACTGCGGGCGGCGCCAACCGCACGAGCGAAGCCGCCTGCGGGGGCGCGCCGTTCGTGCTCACAAGGACCAACGCGTCCAACGGCAACTGCCCGCTACACCTCAGCCAACTCAACGCGTCGTGCACGTGCGTCGTCGGCAACGAGAGCCTGACGGCCAACACGACCACAGTCTCTGCCGTCACCTTTCTCGTACGCAGCCAAGCCAAGCCTCCCAGTCTCGCGAACGGATCCGTCGTGCTCAATACAAGCATGGACGACGTACTGTCGGTCTCGTCGATCGCGCCGTTTGGGATCCCAGCGACACTACGCTCACTGTGGATCATTGGGGGCCTTGACAACGATGACGATGCTCCTCCGCTGGAGATCTCAATCGGCCAAGGCTTCCGTTGGGGAGATCTTTCGCTGCTGTATCACACGGAACGCACCAACCTCACGACAGTGTAAGTCCTTCGCCCGGTTTCTTATTCTAGCTGCACTGGGCGTTGCTGACACGTCCGCAGGTCGATTCAGAACCTGAACCTCGCGAATGCGAGCAACTCCGAAGACTTCTTCCCCACGACAGTCGCTAATCTGTGAGTCTGTAGAGCGGAACCTATCGACTGTGAGCTGCTTACTGACACTGCAGTCACTCACATAGAACACTTCGCAATTGCGACATTGCAAATTTCAACCTCCCGTTCTTCCGCAAACTAGGTAACCTAGAGACGCTGTAAGTGGATCCTGATGCGGAACTTTGATCATCACACTAAGATAGGTGTTTCTCCAGCGATCTGTCTGGCAACGGGTTAAGGGAACCGTACGAACGACCCCAGATTGAGCGTTGCGTCACGGGACTCTGCCTGCTCAAGTCGCTGTGAGTGGATCGTAGCTGTTCTTCTGGTCGAGGCTGTGCCTGAACTGACGTCTCTCGAGCAGTGACCTCTCGGACAACTTCTTCAGCACACTGCCGTCCACGACCGTGTTCTACAGCTCACTGTCACGGCTGGACCTATCGAACAATCCGATCACGAACTTCACAGTGAGCTCTGACGTCTTCAAGAGCATCTCAGCGATTGAGAGCTTCACTGTGTCTCCACCCACGACTCCCGTCGAGTGCTCGACTTCGACAACAAGAGTCTCAGTCCAAGGTGTAGACTTGTGCGTCGTCAGTGACTCAGCGTCCAACAACACGAGCACAACAACGACCGCGGCGGCTGAGTCCAACACCAACTCGTACCTGCTCTACGGCTCGATCGGAGGCGGCGTGTTGGTCGCCATCTTGATCTACATCATCATCCGGCAGCGACGAGCGCACTCCAAACCACCAAGTGACGGGAACAACTCGACAATAGGAGACCGCACGACCCTCGCGCGGTCGTCCTTCGACGAGTCGTTCTATAACACGGGAACAGCCAACCTCCTGAATAATCCGATCATCATCACGCGCCGTGTGCAGCAGAGCGACATCCGGTTCGTCACATGCATCAGCAAGGGCGGCTTTGGTGTCGTGTACAGCGGCGTTTACAGGCGCCGACGCCGTGTCGCGATCAAGAAGATCCGCCCCGAGTACAGCACGGATGTCAAGATGATTGAGACATTTCTGCATGAGAACTGTCTCATGGCGACCCTGCGGCATCCGCGGATCGTTGAGTTCATCGGCGTCGCGTGGGAGTCCCCTCGCGACCTCTGCGCCATCACCGAGTTCATGGAGAAGGGCGACGTGCGCGAACTATTGCTGTACCAGCGGCGCAAGGCCAAAGCGCTTGTGACGTGGGAGAACCGCCGCAAGGTAACCGTCGCGCTCCACGTCGCAGAGGCGCTCGCGTATCTGCACTCGCTGCGGCCGAGCGTGATCCACCGCGACCTCAAGGCCAAGAACGTGCTTCTCAATGCAAACTTCGACGCGAAACTCAGCGACTTCGGCATCTCGCGCGAGCGGCTCGTGGACGAGACGCACATGACCGCAGCCGTGGGAACGTCCTTCTGGATCGCGCCCGAGGTGCTCCAGGGCCGGATGGACTACGACGAGCGCGCCGACATCTACTCGTTCGGCGTGCTGCTCTGCGAGATCGACACGGAGGACTACCCGTGCTGGCATGAGCCCGAGTCACTTCTCCCCGAGTACTCGGCGGTGTGTCCTCCCGCGGTGCTCGCACTGGCTGAGCGCTGCCTCGCACGTGAGCCGGAGCACCGCCCGACGGCCAAGGCGCTGGTTGGGGCACTCGCGGAGCTGCTGGAGTGATGTAGCCATGTTAGGACCTTCACTCACCATGGAATTTTTGTTTTGTCGTTCGCGGTGCGTGCTTGGTCGGCTGGATGGAGCCGACATTGCTAAACCATGGTCGTGCAGGTGCAAGTGCTGGGCGTGGCGTCCGTGGAGATGTCGCCGTCGCTGATGGTGGCGACGGAGACGCAGCGCCTGCTCTTCAACGTCGGCGAGGGCACGCAGCGCATGTGCATGGAGCACCACGTGCGTCTCGCCAAGCTGCGCCACGTCTTCCTCACCGAGCTGCGCGCGCACACGCTCGGCGGGTTGCCGGGCATGATCCTCACGGTCTCGGACACGGGCAAAGAAGCGCTCCACGTCCACGGCCCCGAGGGTACGGCGCAGTTCATTCGCGCGACGCGGTTCTATCTGCACCGACCGGCCTTCAAGCTCGAGACGCGAGATCTGCTCGCGACGCCCGAGACCGACGCCAAGCCCATCTACGCCGACGACGAAGTGCGCGTGGTCGCCGTGCCCATGCGCGCGCGAGGCGGACTTAAGCGCAAGCTCAACGACCAGCACCAGCTCACGGATGGCGCGAACGACGCAGTGAGCTACGTAGTCGAGACGCCCGAGCAGCGTGGCAAGTTCCTCGTGGAGAAGGCTGTGGCGCTTGGCGTCCCCAAAGGCGCCATGTTCGGGCAGCTCCACAAGGGCAAGGACGTGACACTCGCGGACGGGCGTGTCGTCAAGTCGGCTGACTGCGTGTCGCCGTCGTTGCCTCCTGCCGGCGTCGCGATCGTCGCGTGTCCGTCGATGAGCTTCGTGGATGAGTTGGTGTCGTCACCGGTCTTCGCTCGGTATCATTGGCAGGCCTGTGCAGACGGCACACTCGCGAAGAAGCCGGAGATCCAACTACAAGCGGTGTTTCACCTCGGCAATGCGTCCGTGCTGAACCATCCGCAGTACGCTGAATGGGCCAGACGCTTCGGAGAAGAGGTCGACCACATCCTCTTGAACCACGACTGTGCGGTCAAGACGGTGTACCGCTCGTCTGCAAAACTCCAGGCTCAGCTTCACGACGTCTTTCCGCATGCGTTTCCGAAGAACGACTACGAACAACGCGACAGTGACCCGCACGACGTTGCGATCTCCTTCTCGAACAAGCCAGTGGTCCTTGGCCAGAGCATGCTCAAATACACGGTCGTGCCGATCGTGCGCCGCGGCTTGGACTCAACGCAGTGCTTTCCGCTGCTCGACTACGATGAAATCCACACGAGCATGGCGCCGTACCGAGAACAGTTGAAGGCCGTTGAGCCGGACGAGCCCATCAAAGACGAGCTCAACGCGCGGATCACGTTCCTCGGCACGGGCTGTGCCATTCCATCCAAGTACCGCAACGTCACGGGTATCCATCTGCAGCTCCCGAGAGAAGCCGGCGCATCTGACGGTGTTTTCCTCGATTGCGGCGAAGGCTCACTCGGACAGCTGTATAGGTACACTAACGGCGACCTGGCGAAGCTGCGGGGCTTCGTGCAAGAGCTGAAGCTGATCTGGATCTCCCACAACCATGCCGACCATCATCTCGGAGTGGTGCGAATCTTGAGCTTCCGATCGAACGCCGATGGTGAGGAGCCGCTGCTCATCATCGGACCGCCACCAGTGAACTCCTGGCTCGACGAGTACGCACAGATCGATCCGACGATCGCGGGCAAGTACACGTTCGTGGACAGCGCGTGCTTCAACGAAAAAGATGAAGCCTTCCAGGAGTCGATCTCGATCTCCAAGCCCATCCGAGCGTGGCTGGAAGACACGCTCGCAGTCTCGGAATTCGAAAGCGTGTCGGTCAAGCACACTTTCAAGGCGTGTGCGGTCGTGTTCAAGTGGAAAAAGAAGCTGAAGATCGTGTTTTCCGGTGACTGCCGACCGAGTGACTTGCTCGCTGAGAAGGCCCGAGACGCGTTCTTGTTCATTCACGAAGCGACCTTTGATGACTCGATGACGGCTGAGGCCAAGCAAAAGGACCACTCGACGACGGCCGAGGCGCTGGACGTCGCCAAGAAAGCTCGTGCCAAACACGTCATCCTCACACACTTCAGCCAGCGGTACCCGATGATGCCAGCTGCCGCGGACGGCACGGCTTGGGACTACGACTCGATGAGCGCAATGGACTTGCTGTCGCTTCGCTTCGCCGACTTACACACGCAAGCCCAGCTTATGGAGATCAGCCTTCAGGTCCTCGCGATGGATGACGCCGACGACAAAGACAGCGTAGAGTAGAGAGCACAGTTGCATGAATGCAGCACACATTATACACTATATACTACGCGTGTCTATCATGCTTGTGAGTACTCTACAGTTGGGAAGCCAGAAGTTGGAATTCACGCCGCGCATTGTACGCTTGGAGTTCAAGTCGCTGGATCAGTCGAATGTCAGACAGCTTCCTCTCGTAACAACCCTGAAGATCTTTGAGCTTGCCCGCAAGCTGCTTTTTCTGGCGACGCTTTATGTGCTTCTTCTTGGAAGCTTCACCGCACAAACTTTTCCTCCAGTTGAGTTTCAGCCCAAGGGAAGACTTCTTCTTTGTGGTCCCACACTCACAGTCAGGCTTCATGAACTGACCCAGGATTCGTTCACGATCTGCTGTGTAACTTTTCTTCAGACGCTCGAGTTGGCTCGAAAAACGCATCACTAATTCAACTTCTTCTGCGCTGTGCTGTCGGACTGGATCAGAAGACTCCCGGATCACGTCGGATGAAAATTGGTACAAGGCAGCGGACAGCAATGAGTTTCCCTCGGATTGCAGAGGTGTCAATTCAAACATGGTCTCCAGCTCCACGAGTTCGTCTTCAACGTCGGTACAACCATCTTCATCTCCTTCAGGCACAATCGCCAAGCTTGTGGCTTCCGAAAACGCTATCTTTTTTACGGGAGCACCATCCATGAGGTCTTCTGCTGGTCGCTTGGAACCAACATGATGCGTTGAAGTTTGATCACTGCTCATGCCCGTATCGTCGTTCACAAACAGCGCTTGCGCGACTCCTTTGCTTCGCAGTTTGGTCGGCTTCCGCTTTGGTGGCCTTCCGCGTTTGAGGGGAGGGAGCTGGTCACAATTGGACAAGTGAAGGACCTTGTCCTTCACTTGATCTCCATTTGACGATGTTGCGTCGGCAACGGCAGGAGTACTGGTCTGGGGTGTCCACTCCAGTTCCTCGACGACAAGTGCCCGGCGTTCATCTTGTGAGAGTGACTTCACTCGCTCGGGAGTGTTCGGATTCGACGACGCCGATGGTGAAGAGATGGAAACAACAGGAGACGGCACAGTCATGTTTCGAGGGGTCAATGCTCCAGTGAGATTCGCCTTTCTCACAGGAGTTGACACTGAAGCTGTGGGCTGGTGGACATCGTCCTCGATTGTGTGAGAATTGAGTTTCGTCGGCGGCGTGACTGGATTCATTTCTATATGTCGCCTAGCGAGCAGATTTGCCTTGGACTTGTCTGATGTTCCGGCAGTGTCATCTCCTTCAACACTCTTTCCATCTTCAATGCTCTTATTGTTGAAACTGGTGAGTTTTTTGCTCTTTTCTGGACCGCCGTCTTTGCGTCGTTCGCTTTTTGTGGTCTTAGCGCGAGAGGTGCGCGAAACAGGCTTGGTTTGGATTCGCTGCTCTTCATCCGATGAGCTGTTGTTGTCGCTGTCACTATCTGAGCTGGAGGAATTGCCACCCATCGCTTGAAGCGATCGACCAAGCCCACGTTTGACGCATCCATGGTCTTGCTTTTGCTCATTTCGATGTAAGAAGGCATCCATGCTGCGAACAAGAAGTTGGTTGGCATTAGCCGCGACCACCATCCAATCTTCCTTTTCCGTTTCAGGCAATGGTAGCACCGCAAGCAAACCACTAGTGTTCACACGGGTTAGGTCGGAGAACTGCGCTTGGAAGCCCAGGGAAGGATCGTGGAAGTAATCTTCGTAGCCTTCCACGTATTCAAGAGGAGTAGCAAAGCCCGTTGTGTCTGGACGAGGACGGTGCATGAACACAGAGCCATCTGTGCACATCCCAACGACGAATGGGGCAGTGTCTCTTCCAGCGACTTGGCTGACCATTCTCATCAGCCGCTGGCTATTACTCGAGTCGTCGGCCGATCCTCTGCCTCGCGTACTTCTTCGCCCACGCAAGGATGCAGTGATACGCGTGCCCGCGTTCGATCGACAGTTTGCTTCCTTCGCTGCTTGTTCCTTCGCCGAGAGTGGTAGATCAAGTTCCAATCGGCTTGACGTCCTCAGGTCGATCAACGCAAGGGACTCCCCGCCACCGTACGCGTGGTCACCATAAACTGCGGTAACATCAACAGTCTGCTTCACGTCAATGTGCGACTTCTTCTTTAGCTCGCCGGAAACCTCGTCCTCCTCAAGATTCCAGATCCGAATGTTCTGGTGTTCTGACTTAGAGATGATTTGGTTATCAACATCACGGTGAAAGCACATCATCTCGATCGAGATGCCGTTATTTTGCTTGTCGAAGATACACTCCCAGGCCCACTCGTTGGATCGGTCGTCTTGGTAAAAGCGCCACAAATGGATGTTCTTGATGCCCAGCCCACAGAGAAGATGATAATCGGTCTTGTTGTTGTTGGATTTGCGGATCACGCTTTTGACGTCGCTAAACCCCTTCAACTTGGCATCAGAATACGTATGCGATACAGATATTGCTGTCGGCACACCGGTGCGATCATCATCGTCACTGCCGGCGTCAGAGTCATCGTCATCAGATCCACGTGACATAGCAGTCTGTGCAAGTCGCTCAACCGAAGGAAGCTGGATACTGTCGACCTCGAACGCCCGAATCTCGGTGGAGCCTCGATAGACTCCTGCAAAAATAAATTTCCCATCATCTGGCAGTGCAACGCGCACCATCAGTTGCGTAATTAACGCGCGTGGTGTAATCTGGGCCAGCAATACTCCATGTCGGTACCGCAGCGAGTCTTGCGTCAACGGGTACAGGAAGATCTACAAGCAACAAGACACAGTGAGATACACGGATAGCATTAGAGAATCATCGACATGGCATACCCTGCCGTTGTAGAACCCAACCACAAGGAATTTGCCGTCCGGCGCGACGGCAATCGAGGACACCGTAGAGGACACAGTGAATCGGTACTCGAGCCCGATGGGCTTCACAGACGCTGACGACGCCGTCGACGTTGTGGAGAGCGGAGAGTGGACAGCTTCGCGAACAATTCGCAGGTTTCCGAGCGTCATGGCGTCAAACGTCACCTCGCACTCGTCGCTTGACGCGGACGAGGCCTCGTCATCGTCTTCTGACGACGAGGACGCGGACGACTCGGGTGCGGCCTCTGCCTTCTTCTTGGGCTTCTTCTCGGGCTTGCTGGGTGTCGCGGCCGCGAACTCGAGCCGTCGCGTGGCGGACTCGCTTTCGGGCTTGTTGACCTGGTTCTCTTTGCCAAGGAGCGGCTTCTTCGTGCGTGCTTCGTCGGCGGTGGGCGGCAGCTTGCGCTTCTTGCGCGCGCCTTCGCTGAGCGTGCGCTGCAGCACGTCGCGCGCCGCTGGGGCCGCCGGCTCCGGCGAGAGGAAGGGCGTCGAGAGCGTCATTGGGCGATCGGCGAGTGGGCTCTCGGGGAGAGAGGGACTTTCAAAACGCGCGCGCGCGGGAAAGCGCGGCGGAAGGAAACACCCAATCACCCAATCACCTTCTACCATGGGTGGCTTCGCGAGAGAAGATCTTGGTGGTGGTTACACTGTAACCCAGTCTCGCGGCGGCGAAACAACCCGGGTCGCTGAAACTCACACATTCCTGAAACCCGTTGGTTGGTCGATATTCAAGTGGAACACGCTGTGTGCCAGGGCACCAGCCGAGGGTGCCGCCAGGTGGGTCGATCCACCAAGCGGAGGTGAGCCGGCTGCGGAGAAGCGCCTGCGAAATGGCCACCGTGATTCGTTTGAAAACCTCGGCGTCTGGTCATAATCAGCACGATTCCTGCACCCGGTCTCTGCCCCCAAAGGTCCACCGTTTATGAGCCCATCAAGAATGAACATGGCCGAACAACATATTTATAGCCAATCCGATACTACAAAATAAATATTCCGCCAATCATATGTACTCATCTCAGTTAGACGTGTGACACGAGAAGCGCCTCGCTGGCTTCACGTCCCCCGAGCTCCTCCTCCACGACGACCTCGACGAGTGACGCACTAGGCGACGCGCGGGCGCATTCCGCGTCCGACGCGTCGCGCCGCATCGCGTCCCGACGTGACCAGTTCGACCGCGTCCTGCTGGCGCTTCTGAGCGAGGCGGCGACCGGAATTCGCGGTCCGACGACAACGGAAATGGACGCAGCCGATGGGACGGAAATAGCGACCAATACGAAGACGACCATGGTCGCGCTCGCGTCCGACTCGGCATCTCCTGCGACTGCTGTCGCTCAGCCGTCGACTGACGACGAGAGCATGTCCAAGCAGTCTCAGCTGGCCATCGTTGCGACCTCCTCGCTCTTGTTTGCCGGTCTGCTCGTGTACTTGTCCTCAGTGCTCTATCCGCTGGTCGTGATCGGCGGCGCGTACATGACCATGCAGCAAATGGGGGAAGGTATCCATCGCGATTCACGTGTGTGGCAATCCTTTCAAGCTGGGGTCGACCAGTGCCGATCGATACTCATGTCACGAAGCGACGTCACTGCTGCGAAGCGTGCGACAGCGAGCTACTCGCAAGACGATCTTATCACTACAGTCCCATTGACACCCCCAACAAGTAGCAACCGGCCAGAATCCCCTGTAAAGCGTCGCTCTCGCATCGTCACGGTGAAGAGCTCCAAGCCGCCATCCCTTCGCGTGACTAATGTCGAGGTAACAGACGATGGGGTACCAAGTGCACTGCCGGAAGACAGTCAGGATGTGTTGAACTACATAGTTGAGCCCAACTCTATCGATCCGTACGAGTTCGAGAATGAATTCATGAAGGGGCGTCTGCTCTTCTTGTTGCAGCGACCTGACCAACCGCTTCAGGCGAAGTACAAAAATCTCTTTGAAGGCAAGCGCCGACTGTTCTGGGTCCAGCTCCAAGTGCAATTTAAGAAGGTCGCCTCTGGAATTCTCTACATCAGTGGGGAAGTACCTCGCAGTATGAACCTCGGATTTTTCACGGGCGGACTGACAAAAATAATTCTCAGCGTGCTTCAATCGCTCGTGCGAGGTCTCCATTGCAGCTTCGGTCAGCTCTACCCTGGTGCTGCAAAGACTCACGAAGATGAAGAGCTTCCGCACATTTGCTTTCCGCTGTACACTGCCGTGGACCAATTCGTGGTGACTCCACCTGGCGGCAAGCTTCCCGTCCTTGGTACAGCAGACTTCGGTGAATCGAAGGAATCCATGTCTGCGCGGCGAAAGCATGGCCAGCCATTGTACCAGTACAACACAACCGACACGTATTCACTTCACTTCCACAGCTTCTTCATTGATTTTGCCAAGTGGCGTCTCAATGGTCTTCCTGGGATGAAAGATACCGAGCTGAGCACCTTTTGGGAAGACATGCCATTGCGTCTATGCGCCTATAGTTTGAGACCCCAGCCGGGTCTTGACCCTAATAGCGAATCTGACGCCAAGAAGGCTGTTCATTCATGGAACGCAAAGGAGTACAAATTCTGCTTCCAGTTAAGCCACAAGGTACAAGACGAGTACAAGATTGTGGATGAAGTTGACGATAACGATGCTCCCAGCTCATATGCTCGAAGCCTCAGTGAAGTAGAAGTTCAAGAGGCTGAGACTCGTGCGGAGCTCGCGTCGTACGAATTCACAGTCCCGGCGTGGTTCGAGTACTTCAGCTCTTCCCCTGCCCACGCCGAGCGTCGTGTTGGATACGCGCTTCGAGTTCGCCGGCGGAATACTGACGCTTCTGACTCCAGTTCCACATCAGCAGAGGAATATTTTATTCTTCTCACGGCAGTTGCAGCCTTTTCTCCTCTGTCGTTCGTCGAGCACGATTTAACGTACACGGTGCGAAGGGGCAGTGGTCGTGGCAGTGTCTTCTCTGCCAGCAAACTCAAGACATTGGAAGAATCGATCTCGATCAAATCACACCAAAGTCGTTACGGAAAGATTGACGAGGAGCGGCGATTTCTCGAACACCATCTCCAGTCGATAAAGTCTGTTTCCAGTGCAAGCACGAGATTCAGTCCGGAGCAGGTATACCAAGCCCAGACTGCACTTCTCGAGATTCTACAAGGCCGAGTCGCATCGCTTAGTGTTGAGTGGCCGTACCTGGAATCAGCGTTTGTGCGTTCGAACAGCTTTGGTTCGTCAACAAACACCAATTCCGACGTCGACATGCAGAACGCGAATGCGCCGATTCGAGAAACTCTCCATGCGGCCTCTCAGATTGTTCGTGCAATTTCGGCGACGTGTTGGCGAAATGAGTGGGTGACACTTGACAAATCTCAGCGCACGCTGCGAATCTTCCGGATGATGGCGTCGGCACCTTCGTGCATGGTATCGCTGGACGCGATTCTGCAACTGGCAGCGGATGTTTCGTTTGAACGCTACAGAATTGGGGATGAAGAACCACTCACCGATTTATTCTGGCTCCGCATAGTCACAATTGAAAGATGCCACCATATCGCCTTCGCTGCTGCCGAGGACCGTGCTCAGTGGATCAATACGATTCGAGTTGACATCGAACGTGGAGGGGGTAGACCGATGGACAGTCTTCTGAAGCAGCCCATCTTCTCCAGCTGCCAACGCGTAGAGATGGAGAGCTTTGTGACAGACACGACAACCAAGTCGAGAGGAGCCAAGCGGAGTGTGTTGAACGATCGATGCGAGTTTTTTACACATCATGGCCCACCATCATCAGATATCGACGTTGCGGACCCAAATGCGATCGTATCAAGTGCGCTAAAACAAGCCATCCGGCTCCAGCACGATCGCCTCGCAGACTATGCCACACGTGAATTTCTGGGCTTTTTGGATATTGTGTGCCTGTTGAAATGGACGAATCTGGACCGTCTTGAACAAGACGAGCGCGAACGCAAAGTGTTTCTCCTCAACTTGTACCACCTGATGTTGCTTCACTCCAGTATCCTTGGCTTCTTGCCAAAGTCGAAAACTCAGTGGTCAAAGTTTTTCAACGGTGTAAGCTACATCATTGGAGGCACGCACTTGTCCATCGCTGAGGTTGAGCACGGTCTTATTCGTGCCCCGATGGCACCGCTCAAGCTAGCAATCGCGTTCCTCGTGATTCCCAAGGTCACAGATGCCGACAACCGCGCGTCGCTACATCTCACCACGGGCGACTTTCGTGCCAACTTCGCCCTCAATTGCCTTACCAAATCTTGCGTCAACTCGATCATGGTGTTTAACAAAGACGAACTAGACAGCCAGCTTGACTACGTGACGACACTCATGGCCGAATATGGCGTGAGCTACGATCGTGAGAGCAAAATCGTGTTCTTACCCAAGGTTTGCGAGTGGTATCGCGCCGATTTCACTCAGGACCCGACGAGTCGCTGGCAGCAAACCTGTCTCTCGCTGTTGCGCAAGTATATGCGCGGAAGCAAAGCGCAGCTCGTAGATTATTTGCTGCAGCACGAGCGCACGCTTGTGTCCAAGTGGAAGTTTGCAAAGTACGACTACCGATTCCACGAATCCATCCATGAGGCCAGCCTCGCCGATGATTGAATAGAGTGCAATCAATTCGGTTGGGCCAAGACGTTGATACCGTCCTGCATCAAAACACGGTTGTAGAATAAGAAATGGTTGAAGTAATATCACAGATGTCTTGAGACCAGAGGTGTTGATGGAATCTTGTCAAGCAACCAATCTTGACTAACCGCATCTCCGAAGAGTGGGATTATTGGCTTCGATTGAAGGCGCGAGGGAAGCACTAAAGGGAGGCTTTGAAATGCGGAAGAACGGTTTTGTTCTTCCGCATTTCAAAGCCTCCGTTCTTCGATGCGGAAGAACGGTTTTGTTGTGAGTATGAAGTTCATACTCACAACAAAACCGTTCTTCCGCATTTCAAAGCCTTCATACTATGAAGCCACAAAACTCAGGCAGAACGGAAAGCCCTGAATCTTTGCGACACCTAAAGCTGTTGACGTCGCGTCTTCGCTTCGTTTGTAAGTTGGGCTTGGTCGAAAACGGGCTCCCGATTGATTAACATGAGTATCTGTGGTCCGGCTGAAAAGAGGGCATTCTCAAATTCACCTAGACCGACTCCCTCCAAGATGGCAAAAGTCTGCTGTGTCGCTCTCGCTGTAGCCACCTTTGTGGCCGCGACATCGGCTGGCGATGTCTGTGGCGATGCCTCGGTCCCGACCGCGGCCCCTCTTACGCCAACCAAAACGCGTCCTCTCATTGTTGGGCATCGTGGCGCAGCTGGCTACCTCCCGGACCACACGATCGAAGGCTACACGCTCGCGATCGAGTCGGGAGTGGATTTCATCGAGCCGGATCTTGTAAGCACCAAGGATGGTGTGCTCATCGCTCGCCATGAACCGAACATCATTGGCACAACCGACTTCTCGAGCCGCCCGGAATTTGCAAACCGCAAGCGCAATGCCACGATCGACGGGGCCAAGAAGTCGGAAGCCGAAGTCGGGTTCTTCGTGAGCGACTTCACCCTCGCGGAGATCAAGACACTTAGCACTATTCAGCCATTGCCCGAGCGTGACCAGAGCAATAATGGCAAGTTCAAGATCCCAACGTTCGTCGAGGTCATCGAGCTTGCCAAGGCCAAAGCCAAGGAGACGGGTCGCGTGATCGGCATCTACCCCGAGACCAAGCACTCAAACTACCACCAAGAGCTAGGCTTGCCGCTTGAGGAAAAGCTGCTTGCTGCGCTTGACAAGGCCGGGTGGAACGACGCCAACGCGCCGGTCATCATCCAGTCGTTTGAGCAGGCCAACCTGAAGGAGCTCCGCCCGAAGACGAAGGTGCAGCTCGCTCAGCTCGTGAACGGCGGCTCGATCGATCCAAGGACGGGGGCCATCCGGGGTGATACCAAGCCATACGACTGGGTTGTCTCGGGCCGCGATGGCTCCAACCTGGACCTGCTCACTCCAGTCGGGCTCAAGGAGGTCGCCACGTACGCCGACATCATCGCCCCGTACAAGCGCTACCTCGTGACCACAGTCGCGGGCAAACTCGACGAATCTAGCAAAGCGGTTGACGTGAACGGCGGCGGGAAGGTCACGGACGCGGACCACAAGGTCATCGAGAACCTTCAGCTCTTCAAGGACGCACACGCCGCAGGTCTCAAGGTCCACACGTGGACGTTCCGCGACGAGTCCTACCGCCTCGCCATCGACTACAAGGGCGACCCGACGCAGGAGTACCTCCAGTTCTTCCGCCTCGGGCTCGACGGGCTCTTCACGGACAACTGCAAGACCGTCGTGCCCGTGCGCGACCAGTTCTCGCGTGAAACCGTGGATGAGATCCACCATCATTCATACTATGGGAACGGCACTCTGAAGCCTCTGGTGATGCATGATAGCCCAATATTGAGTTATGGAGTCAAGATCAGAACACTGGAGGAGCACGCCATGCAAACTTTCCCTGAACGTTCGGTCTGTGACACAAACCATCACTCTGATACGTAAAATTACTGCAACTTTCCCGCGTGTCTAACCAAATTAGTCCCCCATAGAAAATTCAAGTTGTCCCTGTACCCTGGTCCACGTAAGTTACGCATTGCCGGTTAGCTTTCATGTTGGCGCTTCTTCCTTCGGAGTTTGAGCCATTTTCAATTGCCGAGTCGAGTCGTGAAGGTAGCGCGAAGACTCGAGAAGGCTACGGATTGCGGCCAAGCTGTCGCCGCCTCTTTCGTCGTCCGATGGAACGGCTATGGTACGTTCGTGCTGTCGGCTCTAGAGAGGCGTCTGCGCGGGGCTCTGACGCGGAACTCCGGTCTCTGAACATTCAGAACTCGGCGTACAGCCGCCAATCAGGGCCGCCTTCAGCAGAGGCGGCGGACGCGACCGCGGCCTCCACGTCTGGTAGAGTTGGGCCAGCGGCAGTGTCTACCACGTCGACACCAAGTTTAGTCTCATATGCGCCACCATCGATGGTGGGACTGACGATGCGCGGGAACTCGATCTCTCTCGACTCGTCGACGCGAAAGCGCCCTATGGATGCGCTCTCCCCTCTCCCGTCGCCGTTGCTTTCATTTCTGTCGACTACTCCGCCGGCAGTCGCTTCAACTGCGATGGGACAACTTAGCCTCTCGTCTCGAGTCGGTCACAACTGTGGGCCATTTGGACAATTTGGAGGCGACCGAAGTCTTCAGGCTACAGCGGTCGGCAACAACTCCCTGAGGTTCGTTGTGCCGTCTGGAGCAAAACGCTTGCGTCGAGAAGCACCCACGAGCCCTCGATTTGTTGGCGAAGTGAGCGCGGCTCGGTCGTCAGGACCAAGCCGGCTCGGGGCTGCTCTACCTCCTACAGCCCCTCCCCCGACTGCGTCGTCCGATAAGATCCGCTCTGTGGTCCGTGGACTCGAGCATGTATCTCGCTGCAGGCCAGATGGGTGTGGTAACCCACTCTGTGTATCGACTCGAACGTTCATGAACAAAGTATCGACTCACTTGGTGGCGATGGCCAACAAGCCAGGCCATGTCGCGGATAAATGCGGGGCCTGCCAACTGTGGCAGTCTATCGTGCGATCTCATACAAGCATCTGCATGGAAGCCAACTGCACCATTCCTCTTTGTGGTTCGGGTGACAAGCACACAGTACCGACGTCTGGTGCCACGTCCATCGATGCCCAAACGGAGTGTCGGAGAAGAGACCGAAGAGATGACAACGACGACCAGAGACATTCGCTGATCGCACAGCAGTGAAACTTTATACGTTATTTAGGACTCCATTCGAACCGTCAATTCAGCTCACACAGACGATGAATAGCACCCACTCTGCAGATACCTTGCCCATTTTCGTAAACGTCATGTGCAATACATTCCACCAAGTAGTTTCAACCAATGCAATGTCGAATTATGGTATTTTGGCCAATCATGGTTCCTGACGGCCTCTCCATGCCGACAAAAGGTCGTCACGTGAAAGACTGGACGCAGCCATGACGATCACGCTCAAGCACGCGTTCGCGACGCTCGGCGTGGCCCACTGCGCGAGCGAAGAGGAGGCGCGGTCGGCGTACCGCAAGTTGGCGCTTCAGTTCCACCCGGACAAGAACCCACATGAGGAGGCGACCGCCAAATTCCAGGAAATCTCAGCCGCATACAAGAAAATCTGCGACTACCACAAGCGCCGCAGCGCCAGCGGGGACAATCAAGGAGGGTTCTTCTTCGACGAAGATGACGACTACGATGAAGAGGACGGCGACTTCGGGTTCGACGACATCGACCTCGAGGATCTCGAGCTGACGTTCGAAGAAATGCTAATGATGTTCGAGATGATGTTCGGCCCGACCGTGTCTACCGGGAAGAACAAGAAGAAATCGAGTGCAAGCAGCAAGAAAGGCGCAGTGAGCTCAGCGAAAAATGCGAGTCCAGCGACGGGAGGTACGACACCTGGTACGAAAGTTCCGGTTCCTCTCGGTGGAAAAGTAGGGAAAGCTCGTCGTCGCAAGGCGCCGAATGGCAAGACCAAAGGGTTGGATCCCTTCGGGGGATTTATCGACCCCGAGCTGATGATGTTTGAGCAGTTCATGGACATGTCTATGAACGATCCGGATCTGTACGTTCAACGACCGTTTGTCTCATGCGGATAACGCTGACCACGTATGCCAAAGCAGCGGAATGGAGGGTGGCCTCATGGAGGAAATGATGAGCCTCTTTGCGGAGGCCTCAGACGACGACATTTTTAGCCTTTCTGGCGGCCGCGGGCGCAAGGTGCATGCGAGGAACAAGTCCAAGAAGCCTGTTCGTGTAGAGAGCAGCGAAGAGGAAATAGAAGAGGTAAGCGATTGGGAGGACGAAGACGAGGTCGAGACCAAGTCCAAGCTTCCGACCCAAACGGAGTCCGATGGAAACCAAGTGGATATGACAAACGAGCCGATCAAGGTGGGCAGTCGAGTCTGTGTACATGGGAAGCTTCTCGGGGTAATGTTATCCTGTCGAATGTGGCTCTTCAAGTGCAAACAGCGACTTGCTGACTGAAAACGATTCAAACATTCCATAGAGTGTCAAGTTCATTGGACCGGTTCACTACTCGAAGGGTGAGTTTGTAGGAATCGAGCTAGATGATCCGGAAGGCAAAAACGACGGAACGCTGAAAGGTGTCGAATACTTCACGTGCAAGCCCGGCCACGGAGTCATGGTTCGCCGTGAGGACGTGTCCTTTGCGGACGCAATGTAGACAATAATAGACAAGTGGATTGTGTGTGTATGACTTTTGTGAAAGCCAGCGAGATCATTAGTGCCACCCACGTACCTGGATGTCGCTCGGGTTCTGAAAGGTGTCACACAAGTGCCCCCGGCTCAACTTGGCATTGTCCTAAAAGGTTCAGAAGGAGTGATCACAAAACCTACGACATCGTGGATACATACAGTACAGTACAATGCACTTTGACGGGAAGATTTTGCGATCACTCCTGCCTCGGATCTTCCAGTCGCTGACTGCCAGCATCCAACTTCGTAGTGTGCTGTGGGGACAGACACAACCCCACGCTACGGTACTGAATAGCCAAGTAGGAATGATGGTCGATATCAGTTTTGGACTGACTTGCTGGGCTGTTCGTGGGGTAAAGGAGCTCTTCGAGGTGGGCGCCCATCCATCTGGTTGTCACCCCAGCCCGGCGTGTGGGCAATGCCTGTTGGAACCCAAAGAGCGAGTTACCAAGTGCTCGTCCGTGCTTTCAGACCGACGCAAAATCCATCGGCGGACGACCTTTACTTCTGGCGATGACCACGACCGCCTGGCAACCTCAGAGCGTCCTCTACCGCAAGCGATGGGCTCGCACACAGCATTCCCCAACTTGCTACCACCCTAGCAAGTTCGCTTGAGGCCAGCTTCCTCTCTGGACACCTATATCGACGACCATACCGATGATGGGACCTCAGCTTCTAGCCGCCGTCGTAGCGGCAGCTCTCATCAGCAACAGTAACGCTGCCAAGTTCGAGGCCAACCCGTTCACGCCAGGCGGTGATAGTCTCTCGCTTGACCGCACTCACCCGGCTTTCGGTGCCGCGGCACCCGAGAACTCGCTCTCGTACGCGGTGAATCTCAACGGAAGTACTGGGGACGAGGATCGCGAGGCGAACAGTGCGACGGATCTTCAGCGCCTCAACACATTCTTCCAGAAACCCATGGTGGTGAACTACAAGGAGCTCACCCAGTACTCCAAGGGAGCTGCTGCCACCGCTCCGTGGCCCAGCAGCTACTGGGCAACGTTCGAAGATGGCATCAACTACGCCTGGAACCCTCAGGACAAAATGCCTCCGTCCGAGAAGTACGCGCGTGCTTACGGTCTCGACCCTAAGGCCTTCATGACGAAGGTGTCGCAAGCTAGCGGCATTCTCTCACAGTCAACTCGCCAATCCTGCTCAACCACCAATGACTGCGCTCGTCTCAACGACGGCTCAGCGTGCTCTAAGCGCACTGGTGAGACCCGTGGCTACTGCATTCCTACGTGGTTCGGAGTTTGCCACGCCTGGTCCCCTGCTGCCATTGAAGAGCGTGAGCCCCGATGCCCTGTGACGAAGAACGGTGTTACCTTCCAGCCATTCGACATCAAGGCTCTCATCACCCAGATGTACGATGGTTCGAGCCTCAACACAGTTTTCACCGGTTCCCGTTTCAACGGACCTGACTCGCCGGTCAACATGGACAGCGACGGACGATACAAGGATGCTACGCGTCGTGATATTGGCCCGGGCTTTTTCCACATTGCGATCCACAACATCATGGGTATCCGCAAGAGCTCGTTCGTCGTCGACGTTGACCAGGACTCTCAGGTCTGGAACCAGCCCGTGCGCTTCTACGAGGTCATCTCCGCCACGGAGCTGACCCCTGAGCAGGCGGCGCAGACGTTCTTCCCTCCGAAGACGACCTACACCTTCAACCCGGACGCCAAGAAGACCGTCTTCATCCAGCTGAAGTTCCAGTACATTGTCGAGGCCGCCGAAGATGGCGCTCTTGTGTCGACAGGCAAGGTGGATAGCTACACGACGACGGTCTACTACGAGTACTTGCTCGAACTCGACGGCAATGGTAACATTATTGGTGGTGAGTGGGTTCGTGACTCGCGTAAGACCCACCCCGACTTCCTTTGGTTCCCCGAGTCGACACCGACAATGGAATCGGTGTCTGACATCGGCATCAAGTACAAGGAGGTGCGTGAGCTGCTGGATGCCTCGGCCGACTGCAAGGCTATCGATGGCACGTCGACGACGCCGACGACGCTGGCGCCGGGATCCAACGATGCTCCTTCGGTGTCCACCGCCCCTTTAACGCCCAGTGCCGCTCCTGCCCCTGCCCCTGCAACTACCGTCTCCCCAGTTACCTCCGCTCCCTCGACTCCGAGCGCCCCGACCACCTCGGCTCCGTCGGCTCCGAGCGCTCCTGCCACCGACGCGCCGGCGCCGGCCGCGACGAGCTTCGACCCGTCGACCTTTGACTTTGGAACCGTCAGCGCCGGTTCGCTCTCGGACGTCTACGATCGCGTCTCCGAGCTCATGAAGCAGTGGCTCGCGGGCCTCGGTCGCTAAACAGAAAGCGATCGCTTGGTGGAGTGTTCGGTGCGTGTGGATGTCGATTGTTCGAATCGAAGGGTAATAGATCGATGTATCTTGTACATTCTCCTCCCACACCCAAAGCATGACTGCATTGGCAGTCAAGAGCCCACTGCGATCTGCATTGCTTGCTTGCCACACTCAGTCTTCTTTGTTGCAGGAGGACCCTTATTCATCAGCAAACGTCTTGGGCGCCTATACACAAAGCTCCTCTAATAGGGCTTACATCACTAGCCCACATGGACCCGACTTGGACCCGACTTCTGGTCGCAACTCCCATACACGTGAAAGCAAAATAGAGCAAGCGCGAAGTGCTTCCTTCCCCTCGCGCTTGCTCTATTTTCGCACAACGGTAACTGCAACCAGACAACGGTCCACCGAGCTCTTGGAAGTGACGGATCGCGTGCCCACGACTCCTACAGCGGGAGTCCCATGCACGTGATCGCAAGAGAGAGCAAGCGCACGAAGTTCCCTCGTGCTTGCTCTATTTTTGAACAACGGCCACTGCTGATGAGACGGCAGGCGCGACACCTCAAAGACCGATCCTAAAGGAAGCAGACGTATCAATCGTGATGCGTCTCATAGCAGCCAGGACGGCCGAGGCTTGAAGTGGGCACCATGACGTCTCGCCATCTCAGCCGACGCCAGCGCTGAGGCCCAGCCGTGTTCCATTGCGCTTGGGGATAACTCCAGAGGCTTCGTTCCCGGATCCCATGCTGGTGCAGGGACCGAGGCCTGGCTGGCGGGTGGGCACCCAGCTGAATCCGATGGTCACTTTCCCCCTAGCCCTTTGGTAGGGTCCCGAATGCAAAAAGAGTCAGCAACGAGACATAATTCCCTTTGCTAGATGATTTAACACTACACAACAGAGGTACGATTAACGCCATATCTTCAAATCCCGGTGCATATGAGATGTTTTGCATCGTGTTCTGCAGATGTCGTCACAACGCCACAACAGCTGGGCGCGCTTCTTCGTGAGAACCAGCTGGGGAGCTGCTCGATTTGCTAACGGATCTGCTGGGTCAAGGACATCTGTCCTTCTGTCTCCACAGGCAGAGAGCGAGAGCCGTCTGCACTACACCCGTCATGTGGTTTCGCGCAAGCGCCTCTACGAGCATGGAGGTCTCTGCCGTTCCTTCCTGAGTCCACTCGCGAGTGCCCCTCCAGAGACCAACTCGCCAGCAACCCACGAGACCATGGCGCGCTTCGTTCTCCCCGTTGCGCTCGCGCTCGCGGGCTGCGTCGTGGACGCCCACCCCATGAACCTCAACCCGTTCACGCCTGGCGGCGACACGATCGAGATGGGCGTGGACCACCCGGCGCGCAGTATCGAGCCCAAGAAGGGCTCTCTCGCGCTCAAGGCCGCGCTGCCGACGGCCGAGACCGTCAGCGCCGACAACGACGAGCTCGCCGGCTGGCTTAACAAATCCACGACGGTCGTCGCCAAGGCCACGACGCGCCACTTGGGAGAGGATCGTGAAGCCACCGAGCAGAACAGCAAGGATCTCCAGCGTCTTGAGGCCCACTATAAGACCAAGATGGTCGTCAACTACAAGGAGCTTACCAAGTACAACTCAGCTGCCGCCACGAACCCGCCATGGCCGAGCAGCTACTGGGCGATCTACGAAGACGGCATCAACTACCGGTGGAACGACGGTATGCCCGCGTCCGAAAAGTACGCACGCGCGTTCGGCCAGGACCCTAAGGCGTTCGTGGATAAGGTCTCTCAAGTCAACGGAGTCCTCTCGCAGGCTACTCGCCAGAACTGCACTACTGACGCGGACTGTGCTTCGCTGAAGGACGGCTCTGGGTGTGGTAAGCGTTATGGCGAGAAGACCGGCGTGTGTATCCCCAAGTGGTTCGGTATCTGCCACGCGTGGGCACCAGCCGCTATCGAAGAGCGCGAGCCTCGCTGCGCAGTGACTAAGAACAACATCACGTTCGAGCCTCTGGACATCAAGGCACTCATCACGCAGGCATACGACGGCTCCCACCTCGAGACCGTCTTCACGGGCACTCGTTTCAACGGTGCCGACGAGCCGTTGAACATGGACGAGGATGGTCGCTTCGTGGACGCCACGCGCCGCGACATCGGTCCTGGCTTCTTCCACATCGCTATCCACAACATCATGGGCATCTTCAAGAAGTCGTTCATCATCGATGTCACGGCCAGTGCCGAGGTCTGGAACCAGCCCGTTCGCTTGTACGAGGTTATCTCGCAGACGGAGCTGACGCCCGAGTTCGCCGCGCAGACGTTCTTCCCACCGCGCACGACGTACATCTTCAACAAGGACGCCAAGAAGATCGTGTTCATCCAGCTCAAGTTCAGCTGGGTCGTCGAGTCCAACGACAACGGCCCGCAGATCCCGCAGATCGACAAGTACACGCAGTCGGCGTACTACGAGTACCTGCTCGAACTCAACGACAGCGGAGACATCATTGGTGGTGAATGGGTGCGTAACTCGCGCAAGGAACACCCTGACTTCCTCTGGTTCCCCAAGGGACAACCTCCGGTCGAGTCAGTTGACAACATCGGCATCAAGTACAAGGAGGTTCGCCAACTGCTTGACGCATCGGCTGACTGCAAGCAGCTCCCGGCGGAAGGCACGCTCGCTTCCGTGACGAACGCGCCCGAGCCGACCGCTCCTCCGTCGACGAGCCCGCCGTCGGCGACGCCTGCCCCTTCCACAACAGCTCCTGCGCCGTCGTCCTCGGTTCCTGCACCATCGACGCCAGGTCAGGCCAACGACGCCGATGGTTCGGTCGGAAAGGATGCTGGCTCGGGATCGGTTGGCAAGGACAACGACGACGACGATGACGACGATGACGATGACGTCAGCACCCCGCCGAGCACCGTCCCGAAGCCGACTACCGTGAAGCCCACGACCAAGCCCACAACCAAGCCGACGGCGACGCCCACGCCCAAGCCTTCTGCTGCGGATCCTCCGGCTGTGGTACCTATCCCAACCCCGGCCCCTGTGCCGGCACCGGCCCCTGCGGGCAAGCCCAGCAAGGGAACTGTCGCGCCGCTTGTGCCGGCGCCTCCGGCCACGACTGCGCCGCCCAACGTGGTCATCATCAAGCCGATGCCGACTCCGCCAGCTGACCCGAACGCCCCGGGCGACGCGGGCAACGATGCGGACGATGACGACTCGGTCGACTCGGACAGCGACATCAAGCCGAGCACGCTGCCCCCGGCGCCCGCCGCCACGCCAGCGAAAAAGTCCAAGTGTCGCGCCGAGTAGAGCACTATTGATCTGTCGATGTCTAGAGCGCCTAATAACTTGAATGTCCAAACGCGTATCCTTCTCCTTTGACTCATTTCGTGGGACACGGAGCCTGTCGCGGTCGCTGCATCGTCCTGCGTTGGCGTCCATGTCAACAGACGCACCAACTCAGCGGACTCTTCTATTTTTGAAGCTCCTGAGACATGGGCTCCTGTGATCAGTCGCCGTGTGACTCGAGCGCTGATCAGGCGCGTGAGGGTCGCTGCAACGCGCGACTCGCCTTCTGCGTTTATTTAGTCGCTTCCTCAGCACTTGACGATGGCGACCAACCGCGTGCTCCGCGTCGCGCTGCTGCTCGTGTCCTCGGCCGCGCTCTCGGCCTGGCTCGTGCTCGTCTCGGAGATCCATCTGCAGCCGGGGAATGCGCGCCGCGCGATGCGATCGACCGAGACCACGCAGCTCATGGTCGTCGACGAGGCGCAGCAGCTGCGGCGTCTGCTCGCGCTCGGAGAGCTCGCCGCAACGGACGAGACGAACGTCTACCCTGAAGAGATCTTCGCGATCGACTGGTCCGCGAAGGTCCCGCGCACCGACGTGCTCCATCTTGGAGCACTGCAACGTATGTGCGTGAGCCTCAACGACAGCATCCTTCCGTGGTACTATGGCGCCAACATCAGCGAGCTCGCCTTCGAGCGGATCCTGACGGAGGACGCGGCCGCGAATGGAGAGCAAGGCGTCATCGAGGCCCTGCGGCAGTGCGCGACCGTCGACATTTACATGCCCGAGGGCATTCGCGGCCAGGGCTACTGCGAGGACGCCGCGGTCTACGCGAAACGTACGCACCCCACGTCGTTTGGGTTGGCTGCCAACGCTAACTTATCTTCCTGCTGATCCACAGACTTGCGCGGCCGAATGCTGCCCGGCTGGGTGTTCTCACGCAAGTTCCTGGATCGAAAGCTGAACGCCAACGTCACGTACCACGAGCTGTGTCCGCGGACGCCGCTGCTCATGCTCAACCACTACTGGGACGGGCTCCGCGACGACCCGTCCTACCCGGCGACAAAACCGCTCTACCTCATGCCCAACATCGAGATGTTTGAGCTCGAGGCCTCGCACTACCTGCAGGCCGACGTGATCCTGTGCAAGACGGTGGTCTGCACGCAGTACCTGACCTAGTGGTTCGCTCAAGAGGGCAACCCGCGCATGACGCAGGTGCTCTACACGCGATTCACGTCCAGTGACGTGACCACGAACGCGCTGGTCGCCTCAGGAGCGGAGCCAGCGAGCGGCGATTGGCGAGAGAGGCCCAAGAACTTCTCGCCGATCGCTTTCACGCACACTGCCGGAACGAGGTACGATTTGGTGCGTTGTGTTCCACCCGTTCGACGCTAACGCGTTCCTCCTTGCAGTCTCTGGAAAGGCACCCAGTACATCCTCGACTGCTGGATCAAGCGCCCGGACCTGCCGACGCTGGATCTGTACATTCACGGAGACTTCTACGGCAAGGGCCACAAGAAGGTGTACGACTACAGCATTCGGAAGGCCCCAAACATCAAGCTCCACCTGGGGAAGCTCGACGCTGTGTCGTTCGGCACGATGATCGCCGACTCAGTTGCGTTCTTGTGCACCAGCATCATGGAAGGCTACGGCCACTACATCAACCACGCGCGCGCAGCCGGAGGGCTCATCGTCGCACCCACTGGGCCGCCCATGAACGAGTTGGTGACGCCGTCGTCAGGGCAAATGGTGCGCGCGTCTCTCACGTCCTTGCCGCAGCAGTTCCTGGGCGGCACCTCGAATGTGGCTCAGGCACTCTATGGCGCCCCGGGCTTCGTTGCCTGGTTCGATGGAAAGGACCTCTGCGCCGCCGTGGACCAGATCATCAAGGATCAAGACGGCGACTCGCGACGGAGGAAAGCGCAGCATGCGAGACAACAGTTCTTCTATGATACGGCATTCTTCGCCGATAAGATGGTGCACATCCGACGCACGTTGCGGCCGGCAAACGAGAAACAGTAAGCAAGGCTGTTGCAGTTCTCGGTAGCTATAGATGGTGTTTAGGTCGCATTTCTTCGAGGAGCTGCTGCATCTTGTTCCTGAAGAAAACCGTGTCGTAGAAGAACTGCTGCCGTGCTCGAAGGTCACGCCGTCTCCGCTCGTCAGCATCCACCTCTTTCAACAGCCGATCCACGGCCGCGCAGACGTTGCTCGCGTTCACTGGGGCCGCAAAGTCCTGGACGGCTTTCAGTCCTAAAGCGTGAGGCGACGCCCCTCCGAGAAAGTGGCCTTTCATCGAAAATCGCTCCGCTGGCATCATCACACCAGACGACGGCGTCACGAGCTCGTTCATCGGAGGGATGTCCGTGGTGACCACGAGTCCTCCGGCCGCGCGCGCTTGGTTGATGTAGTGGCCGTAGCCTTCCATGACGCTCGTGCACACGAAGAACGACGACCTCGCGAACATGATGCCGAACGCAACCGCGTCGAGGTAGCCTTTGTGGAGTCTGATGTTGGCGCTCGTGGCGATGGCGTCTTCTTGCTGCTTGCTGAGCCTGCGCATGGTGTACAGGTTGAGTGGCGGCAGGTCCGGCCGAGACACCCAGCAGTCCGCGACGAACTGAGTTCCTTTCGACGAGCTACACACACACGGCCAGATGTCAGCAACGATATCCGTCACAGTCAATGAACACAAGACTGCCACCGCGTGCCTTCCGCCGGCCGTGTGAGTGAACGCGACGCTCGAAAAGTCCTTCTGCCTCTCGCGCCAATCGCCATCGCGCTCCTCCGCGCCACCCTCCACCAGCGCGTTCGTCGCCATGTCGCTCGACGTGAACCGGTGGTACACCACGCGCGTCATGCGAGGGTTGCCCTCTTGTCAGAACCACTTGCCCAGGTACTGCGCTCACAGCACCGTCTTGCACAGCACGACGTCCACCTGCCAGTAATGTTTCGCCTCGAGCTCGTACATCTCGATGTTGGGCATGAGGTAGAGCGGCTTGGACGGCGGCCACGCGTGGTCGTCGCGGATGCCGTCCCAGTAGTGGTTGAAGACCAGGACCGGTGTGTGCGGACAGAGCTCGTGGTAGGTGACCTCTCTCTGGAGCGTCTTGTCGAAGAGCTTGACCTCGAATACCCAGCGAGAGACCATTCGCGCGCGGGGGTCTGTCGGAGAGGAGAGGATAGGACAAGCAATCGATGAGAGTTACGAGCGCGTCAGTCTGACAATGTCCTTGCGCTCCACTCACATTTGGTGTAGGCCGCGCCATCCTCACAGTAGCCCTGGCCGCGAAGTCCGGTCGGGATGTAAACGTCGATGTCGGGACACTGGCGCAGCGTATCGAGCAGTGCCTGCTTGTCCCCGTCCGTCGCAGCCGTTTAATTGATCAATCCGCATCTAGTCCAGAAGGTAGGACTACCGCAAACAGCAGTCTTCTTCGAGGGGTCACATCGCGTACAGTTGCTTTGTGACAGTTGCAATCGCATCAATCAATGGTCAACTAGGAGCAGTCTGTCCACAAACACAATGAATTGCGCTTAGTGCCGCTACGCATGGCGAAAGCCACGAATGTCTTCATGAGGAAGTGGGCTCTTCGCCCGAGTCCGTCGCAGTGGCTGGCCGCAGCACGTCGAGCAGCTCGTGCATCTTCATCGCAAAGAACGCCGTGTCGTAAAAGAACTGCTGCCGCGCGCGACGAGCTCGCCGTTGCCTCTCCGAAAGCTCCATCTTCGCGACGACCTCGTCAACGGATGCACAGAGCTTGTCGCTCGCGAACAGCGCCGAGAGTCCGGGGACATCCTTCAGGCCGAGCGAGAGTCCTGCTTCTGGATCCAAGGAATGCAAAACTCCGGACGATGGCGTCACGAGCTCGTTCGTTGGAGCCGTGTCCGGAGAAAGGATGAGCGCACCGGCGGCTCGTGCGTGATTTAGGAAGTGGCCGTTCCCCTCTGAGTAGTTCAGAGTGAGGAAGTACCCGGTCTGTGCGAGGACCTCCCCCAGCTTGATCGAGTCGAGGGCTTTGGTGTGAATCTTGACAGTCGAACTTGCCTTGAGCTGCTCGCCGTACCGCCTCTTGAAGAAGCGGTTGTATCTGTCCTCGGTCACGTACAAGTCAAAACAACTTCGGGAGATCCGATCGTGACAGCCAACAGTTGAGCACGGCATTGCTGTCGTGACCCCCACTAGACGCGAGTCAGTAGAGACCCGGATAGGGCAACACGAAGCATACCTGTCTCCTGCAATGTAAACAAACTTGACCACGTCTCGCTGCTCCGGTGTTGCTTCTCGCCAGCTCGCGTCGTAGCTCTCAACACCACTCGCCACCAGTGCGTTGGTCACGGCGTCGCTCGACGTGAACCGATGGTAGAGCACTTTGGTCATGCGCGGGTTGCCCTCTCGCTCGAACCACGACGTCACGCGGGCCGCGCAGACTGCGGTCTTGCACAAGATCATATCGGCCTGTCGGTAGAGTTGTCGATCAACTGCCTGAATCTCCGCGGCGGCGACTAGGTACACGGGCTTGGCCGGCGGCCACGAGACGTGGTCGCGCACGCCGTGCCAGTTGGCGTCCAGGAAGACCATGGGTGTGAACGGGCAGAGCTCGTGGTACGAGACGTCTCGCCCGCGCGCCTTGTCGAACAGCATGACCTCCAGCACCCAGCGCGGGACGATGCGCGCGCGGAGATACTTCGCGTACGCTGCGGCGTCCTCGCACTGCTCGAGGGTCCGCCGCTCGCTCGGCAGGACCACGTCGACGTCGGGACACCGGCGGAGGCTCTCCAGCAGCGCCTCTCGATCTCGCTCGCTCTCCGTCGTGCGGTTGATGAGGCCGCTGTCTTGCACGCCGCCTCTCGAGCGCCGCCCGACCGCGTGGCTGACGACGCTCTCAGCGTGCGCCACGCACGCGCGCTGGATGGCGCCGAGGTGAAGCACATCGCGGCGCGCCACGAGTCTCGACCAGTCGACCGCGAAGAGGTCCTCGGCGTACACCTCGCCGAGCTCCTCGCGCACGACGCGGTCGCCCATGCGCAGCAGCGCGAGCACTTCGCGCGAGAGCAGCGGCGACGGGCGGCGCGCGTGGACGAGGTGCTGCGGCACGGCGTGGAAGCGACGCGTCGCGGGCTCCTCCTGCGTCGCCAGCAGCCAGAGCGAGCCGAGCACGAGCGCGAGGAAGGCCGCGTGCAGCAGCAGCAGCGGCCGACGCAGCGCTGCGCGTGCTGCGCCCATGGCCAAAGTCGGAATGGCCCGCGACCGGTGATGAGCAACGAGGGACTAATGCATTCCAGTACGCGTCAACGGGCACTCACAGAAGGCAGTTGACCACATGCACTGATTCAGGTCACCCAGGCGTAAACATGGGTGGTGAGTTGGACGGACAGGTCAGAATGCTGAACATGGAAGGGGATTTCAAAAATCTACTCGTTAGCCGCGGACGAGCGAGGGTGATCGGTCTCGGGAGAGCTCGCGGCCTGCAACGCCTGTAGTTGCATCTGCAGACTGCGCTGCATCATGCGGGCTTCCTCGGCCTCGCGGATGAGCTCCGAGAGGTTCACCTGCGAGTATGGCTGCAGACGCTTGACTTCCTTCACGAGAACAGCCTTCTGCGCCTTCAGCTTCTGGTTCTCGGCGTGGCTGGTCGCGAGCGCTTCGTCCTTCGTGGCCAGGTCACTTGTGAGAGACTTGACCTGCTCGTCAAGCTTGGCTAACTCGGCTTCGAGCGCAAGGTTTCTCTTCTCGCTCTCGCTCGTCTCGATCGACCGCCATAGGCACTGCTCCTGGAACGTTGCAACGAGATCACGCAAGCGGTCTTTTTCCGCGTCTGCAGCATCTCGTTCATCCCCTTCTTCGTCGCTTCCGAAAACGTCTTCTTCTTCTCCGTACGAATCTTCCTCTCCCTCGTCGTGGTCAATAGAGTGACTCAACTGGCCGTTTGGATTTCCATTGACGCCCTGCGAGCGTGAAGGGGCAATTTCCAGCTGAGCGATCGTTTCCAAGCTCGCTTTGTAGATCTCGGACGAGATCTCGAGCTCCGACTTCGTCGTTCTGAGTTCCTGTCGCACGGTCTGCAGCTCTTCCTCTAGCTTGAACTACACCGAAATCCACAACTGTCAGCTTTCCCTCAGCGGCTGACTCCACGCCACAGCATCACCTTACCACTTTAGCGTCTAGCTCGCGCACTTGCAGCTCGTGCGCGCGACTCGCCTCTACGGCGAAGACTTCGACGTGATGGTCGTTGAGATCTGCTGTCACCGTGACTTCGCATGCTTCGCTCTCCCACGTCATCAGTGGAGACGACGCCACGCGGTCTTTCAGCCACTCCAGAGGCTCGTCATCTGTGTCGTTCTGTCCACTAACTAGCTCGTTATACAACGCTTCGCCTTCACTCCCACTGATCACAACTGCTCGAAATTTGATCGACTTGGAGAAAATGCTCGCCGCTCCAGCGTCCGACCACTCCATTGTCACGACGCCTCCGGACTCTCCTTCGATTTCGGGGACTCGGTAAATGCCGCAAATCCAGTTGCTCTCGCTGCTGGATCGTGCGTGCCGCGTCAAGTATTGCAGCACCACGCTCTCCTTCACCTCGGTGCGTCCGACCGGCCATCCGAGCGCCGCCTCAGAGTACGGATCCACAGCCACGCCGTCCTGCTCCGCCTCGTCCTCCGACTGGGACCCTGGGGTGTATGCGGCCGAGAAGTCGATCGTCTCGCTGTCGAACGCGAACTTCCACACCACAACCGAGTTGGCACCTACTGAGATCTCGTGCGCGAACGAGCCTCCGCCCACAAGCGTCGCGTCTTCCTCTTGCGCACCATGCGCGTCTAGATATCGATCCGCCTTCTCCACCAACAGCGAGCAAGGCTCGAGACCGAAGAACTGCTTCACGACTGTTGACGAGCTCGCGTGGGAGCTGAGCAGCGACACAAGAGCCAACTCGAGCTGCCCCAAGAGTCGCTGCGTTTGGCTCGTCGCGGGAACGAATCGCGGCCGCGACAGCGCGTCCACGTATCTTGCGATCAGCAGCGAAAATTTGAGTGGCTGCGCTTCTCGGCCATCGACTCCGAGCGACGCAAGGCGCTGCTCGAGGTGGTTCAGATCCTCGAGGGTCCGTCGCAGACACCGGAATCGCGGCTGCGCAGCGTCGTCGTTTCGCGGAACCAGCCGCAGCACGAGCTCCAGAACGGCGTAGCGGAGGTCGGAGAGTCCAAATTCGCTGTCCTCGTCGTCCGGAAACCCCTCCAGCGCGCGCACGTGGAGATCGATCGAGCCACTTGGGACATCCATGCTCGGGCGTGGAGATGATGACGATGATGGGGAAGAGTAAGGAGAACTGCACCTTGTTTTGAAAAGAGATAGCTTGTGCCAGAACATGATAACCTAACCGCCTGATTGCACATAAAAGAAGCACTGTCAGAGTGGGTGGAGTTGGTCGACAAGAGTGAGAAGCCACGTCGGGTCGTCGACCGGTTGCGGCGCAGAGCAGTCGACTTGAGATCTGAGCGAGTTGGCGGACGTAGCTGCTGAGCAGATCGGCGAACCCCCGACGCGTAGGACCCATCTCTGTGGGTTGTTTTGAGCCGGCCCTTGAGCCAGTCGGGGAAGCGGGTCGCATTGGTTTCGACCAACACAAGCCACAGGAAATGCTCCGGTATCTCTGGGCCTGATGCTAGAACGGCATCACCAAGCGTTGCGATCGGGCTTAAGTTGGCTCCGATCACGAGTAAGGACTTGTCACGCCCTAGAGGATCTGGCAGTGGGAGGTCTGTCACGTTGTTGCCGTTGAGAGAGATGAAGGTCGGGTCCAGCTTCGTCAGTACCGCAGGGAATTCGGTGAAGTTGCACATGTCGCAAGAATAAGACATTCGTCGAGGCCAAATCTCGTGCAATCTATCTGGCAGAGAGCGCAGATTCGACTTCGTGATGGAGATTTGCTCGAGTGAGATTGGGAAATCGTCGGCCAAAAGTCCGTCGGGGAGGCGATCGAGTGGCCACGTCACTCGTGAGAATTGAAGGGCACTCAATGTGCGGTGATTGGCAGTGTGAAGATCCGCGTCGTGTCCTCACCGTTCAATGGTGGAGTTGTGAACAGTCAAGGTTGATAGCATTGGGTGAGTGTGAAGCGTGCGGGGCATTTCCAGGCCGGAGCAGTGCTGAAAAACGATCACCGACACGTAGCGTCTTGACATCAACGGAAACACTGATTCTACATCTTGTTGCTTACCAGTCGTATTAGCACGGTAGCAATTGAAGATGACGGCGGCACATGCTGGCTTGGTTGCTCCCCACGGTCGAAGAGGAAGCGCACACAAATAAAGGAGACTCTCGCTGTGAAGCATTCGCGTGCACCCATGCAACAAGCACTCCAGCAAGCGCGAGGGCGCACACGAGTGATACGATGGATACGGGGCAAAATAGATGTGGAGCAGACCAAGTGATGTTTGTTTGACAGAAAATTGTCGGTTCTGTGAGTCGGCTTCACTTGAAGTGAGCTGCAGGGAGCGTCGAAACGTGCAAGGCACAAGTCTTGAGCTGCTTGGAGTGACAGCAGCGTGAGCAAGGCGAATGTGGCGCGTGCGATAGCGTCTGTCCAGCCAACAACAAAGACGATTTCAAATTCCTTGGCCGCACGCGCAAGCCAATGATCGCTCATCCAGTCTTTTCCAGGGAAGCGGCCAATGGCAGGGTCAAAAGCACAAACGTACGGTACGAGGATGACTAGCGACATTAGTCCCATGGCGACAGTATCAAGGCAGCAGTCGAGCAAAATCGCCCGGGTTCGGTGCATCCCCTAGTCTCGACTTGGTGGTCCAGTCCAGGAGAGGCATCGACCAGCAGTTGACACATACGAGCGCGATCATCAAGTGATTGAGCCATTCGATGGGTACGCGTTCAGACATTCGATAGGCCCGTCGAATCTGGCACGCGACTTGGAAGACTTCGCGAACGAGGAAAACATGGTCAAAGTATGGACCGTCGATACCTACTAGCCCGTCGCGATCGACAAAGCAGAAATTGAGCCATGAACCGACCAAACGAACCGGGGTCTGTATCGTTCGTACGAAAGCGACGTGTCGAGTAACGAGCCCGATTCGAGATGTCGCATGGCGAAGGGCGAGAGTGAGCCACTCGTTGATTCTGCTTGGCAACGATCGACTGGAGACGGCAGACGTTTGGAACACAAATGTCCCATTCCGAGTTGATGCCACCACCATTCGGACAAGAAGTGTCTGTGGGTCAAGCAGAGACCTGCGGCGAAAGCGGCGACATGTGGGAAGTACTTGCGATCGATCATGACCCTTTCAATGAACTTGACTGGTCCGAAGGGTGAGAGGAGCAAAGAGCCGTAGGCGTACCGGCGTTCACGGCATGCAGGGTCGTGAGCAGGACCCAGTAACGTCGCCTGCCCGAGGAGATCCGCGCCTGCGAATTCTGGCGGACGATAACAGCCTGGCTCTCTCTGGGCGGGAGCACTGTCGCGGCCATGCGTACACGTCGTTCGCGATTCGTTCAACCACCTGAGAAGGTCTCGCTCGTTGTGGGCGCTATTCTCGCACGTCGACAAGCGTGCGACCAGCGCAAAGGATTGAAGTAGCATACCGTGCATAGACCGGGCTATTCGTTTTCACAGTTTTGTGTCTTGCAACCGTGTAACCACTTGGTTACGTAGTACCCCACCCACCCAGAAACAGAGGTGTCCCTTTGGCACACATCGCCCTCCTTCGGACCTCCTCGCCGCCATGGGCCCGCCCAAGAGCAGCTTCTACGCGCAGTGGCAGAGCGCGCACGCGCGCCGCGCCTGGCTCACGCCCGTCAACATCCTGCTCGGGATGGCGCTCGTGGGCGCCGCGCTCATACTCTTCCAGCTCTCGCTGCTCGACACCGCGGCCACGAAAGCGCTGCTCTCGGACGAGGTGCTGGTCGCCGAAGACGGCGAGGTCTACCCGGAGATCGTGCTCGAGTCCAAGTGGGCCATGCCCGTGCCCAGAGACGGCCGACTCCACCTCGCGCTGCTGCATGAGGCGTGCCTGACCCACAAGGAGAGCGTGATCCCTGCCGCGTACGGGAAAGGAGGCAAGATCGCATCGCCCTCGGGACTCATCAACCGTGACGACCCGGACCTCATCGACAAGATCCGCCAATGCCCGGACGTCGACATCTTCCTGCCGCTGGGCATCCGTGGCCACGGGTACTGCGAGGACTCGGTCGGGTACACCAAATGTGAGTGGAGCCAAGATCTCACCTATGGCGAATGAGTGCTAATCTTCTCGCTTGAACAGACCTCGAGTCGCGTATGCTCCCGACCTGGGCCATCGAGATGACGTACACGGACAAGAAGACGGGCAAGAGCTACTCATATCACGATCTGTGTCCCAAGACGCCGATGATCTTCCTGAACCACTACTGGGATGGCATCCCCGACAAGCCCGAGTGGCCTCCGAGCAAGCCGAAGTACCTGATGCCAAACATCGAAATGTTCGAGCTTAACGAGAAGCACTACTGGAATGTGGATGCTGTCCTGTGCAAGACGGCGATTTGTGCCCGTCGTGTGCGTGCCTGGTACGAGCAGGAAGGCAACCCGAAGAACGCGGTCGTGTTCTACACGCGCCACACGACGTCCGACGTCGCGGAACTGGCACGAGAGCGTCTCGGTGTGGCTGCGATCAAGCCCAAGAACTACTCGGACGTACGATTCATCCACGCAGTCGGCACGAGCATGCAGAAGGGCACTCGACATGTTCTCGAGTGCTTTCTGAACAGGAACGATCTCCCGAAGATCGACGTGTACATCGACAAGGGTATCTATGACGGCGAGATCCGGCCCCGCGTCCATGACGCCCTTGTGGCCGCGAAAGATCGCATCTCAATCCACTTGGATCGAGTTGGCGCTGATGACTTTGGTAGACTCACAGCTGAGAGTGCGTTCTTCATGTGCACGAGCTACCAGGAAGGCTACGGCCACTATATCAACCAGGCGCGAGCCGCCGGTGCCGTGATCGTCACTACTGATTTGCCGCCGATGAACGAGCTGCTATCACCGGAGTCCGGCGTCTTGGTCCCCGTGAAGCGATGGTCCATGGACGGTCAACTGCTTGGTGGAAAATACCGCGAAAAGCACGGTCTTGTCGGCGTGAAGGGCATGACCGCAGACGTGGCGTCGGTCGATATCTGTGCTGCCGTTGACCGCGTGGTCGCGATGACACCTGCTCAGCGACAAGCTCTTGGTGAGCGGGCCAAGACCCAGTACGACATCGACACCAACTTCTTTGCTGCCAAGATGAAGGAGGTCCGCGCGTTTGCCAAGCGTCCGCAGCGAATCTTCCGAGAGACTGCGTGATCATATTGTCTCTATCTTTCTCGCGTTTCACTGCATTTTAAATTCTTTGCACGAGCGTCCGAAACATGCACAGCCATGACACACTTGTTTTGAGCGATAACTCTAGTCACCAACATATTCTATGGAGAGCTTCGCAGATTAACTGCCGGGTGATCTAGGACCCCAAGGTCTTTCTTGAGTTCTTCCATAGAACGAGCAAAGAAGACCGTGTCGAAAAAATACTGTTGCTGGGCGCGCTCTGCTCGCCGCTGCCGCTCCTCCGGGGTCAGCTGCTTGATAGCTTCGTCCATGGCCTTACATACGTCTTTGCCGCCAAATCGGGCAATGAAGCCCGTAACATTTCGCATAGCAAGTGGGTGTTTGCCATTGCCACCAAAGAACTGGTGTTCATTGCCCACAGCACTGGCCGCAATCAGCACACCTGACGATGGCGTGATGAGCTCATTCATCGGCGGCACGTCTGGGGTAAGCACGAGGCCACCGGATGCCCTTGCTTGGTTGATGTAGTGGCCGTAGCCTTCCTGCAAGCTCGAGCACACGAACACGGAGCTCTCAGCTATCAGATGGCCGAACGCAATCTCGTCCAGCTTGCCCAAATGCAGCCGAACGTTGGTAGCCTTGGCAAGCCTCGCTCCGTACTTCTTGTCAAACCACTCGTCATAGAGATTCTCACTCATATACATGTCGATCGGAGGCATGTCGGGGCGCCCGAGCCAGCAGTCAAACACCAGCATCGATCCTTTCTGAATACTTGTGCCGGCAGTGTGGACAATCGAGAGGCTGTTAAAGTCTTTCGGAGCAATCTCTTTCGGAGGGAGAGCTGCTTTCACAATCGACGAGATGTCAGTGGACGTGTGGCGCGTGTACACGACCTTGGTTTGCCGCGGATTGCCGTTCTGCTTATACCAATCCTTGACGTAGCGTGTGCAAACTGCAGTCTTGCACAGAACGAAATCGGGTCGCCAGTAGTGCTCGGCCTGCAGCTCATGCATCTCTAGATTGGGCATGAGCACCATGTGCTTGGCCTTGGGCCAGCTCGGGTCGTCCGGAATTTCCTCCCAGTAATGGTTGAAGAAGATCATCGGCGTGGTTGGACAGAGATCGTGGTAGCCGACCTCACGACCCACGGATGGATCAAACACTTTCAGATCCTTGATCCAGCCCGGCAGGATACGCGCACGCAAGTCTGTTGGACGTGGAAACAGCAACCGTCAGAAAGTCGCTCAGAAAGTCCAGTGCAGTAGCGTGTTCACTCACACTTCGTGTACGCGCCGGCGTCTTCGCAGTATCCGTTGTTGCGCAAGCCCGCGGGCACAAAGATGTCGACGTCGGCGCACTGCTTGAGCCGCGTGAGCAGGTTCGGGTCGCTCGCATTGATGACGGCGCGCTCCACGGGGATGCGGCCGCTGCCGATGTTCCACGGCACGACGCTGTCTTTGAAGCGCATGCACACCTTGTGGAGGCGCCCGAGGTCGAGCCGGTCGCTCAGCGGCACCTTGGCGGCCCAGTCGGTCGCGTAGATCTCCTCCGGGTAGTGCACGTACTGACCACCGGAGAGCGGGCCGTCGGGCACGTATGGAGACTCGGTGTCGTGCTCCGAGAACGTCGTGGTGGCATAGAGCTCGCGCGAGAGGGCGTACAGAGACAGGCAGACCATGCTGAAGAGCCCCAGCACGAGCGGGCGCAGCCGGAACCCCGCGGGGGCCGCCGCCTCGGGCTTCATGGCAGGCGATGGGTATGCCCCAAGATGATGCCGAGAGGTACGGTATGCTTGTATGCAGGCATAGCATCGCCTTAGGAAGGGAATCGGGGCTTTAGTTCATGCGTCCTAGATTAGGACTTGGATCCACAGATTTGAGTCAGTTGTGACGTGACACTCGTCACATGGCCAGGCCAGTGGAGGGGCGTGTCACGTAGAGCGGGTCGGGTTGCTCTTCACTTTCTTTCGAGCCCGTCGCTAAACTTAAAAACAGACCTACCATAGTTGATATAGGTACCTCATGCAACCCTTGCATGGTATGCGATATGGAAGTCTTAGTATCGTCTGTATCCAAAAAAGTTGCCATTCGTTTGCGCAGGGAGATCTGGTTTTAAACGTTGAAGACACTGCCCCTTGCCCTGTCCGTGTTGTCGCATCGTTCATTTGTGGAAAATCCAGTGAAAAGCAGCGAGGCGGAGAAAGTTCTCAGCTAGGGACCCTGATCCTGCAACCGTCTGTTTTCTTTGTCTTTTTGAACCAGTCCTTGGCGATACAACTCACTTAGCACCATCATTCTGACATTGCTAAATTAGGGTCAACCCGGACCCGCTCGCTTGCAGACCGGCGCCCCGTGGCGGCGGCCCTCCACCAACGCACAAGCCCATCGGAGCTCGCTGCGAGACGAGGAAGCAGGAGGAACGCCACTCCCTTCCCCGATCGCGCTGCGTGGACGCGTCGCTTTGGCTGGAGGCACTACTCTTGGATTGCCCCGCTCGCGCCGCGCCGCGTAGACCTCTCCGTGGCC